>JAAONU010000018.1:26977889-27144244 GCA_012932295.1 Cyclina sinensis | reverse complement strand
TGGACAGAAAACAAACTGATTAAATATGTGCTTTGTGCATTGCGACAACTTGAAATTTGGACCTTGCAGACACTTTTAAAATATTCTGATTTTTTTATCATATACTTATAGGCGCGTTTTACTAAAGAACCGATTTCGGCGCGAACTATCGTCTTCAAGACAATTTTCTGAAATTCTCTACAGAAATGAGCAGAAATGATAGTAGTACCTTATAATTATCGATCTGAGAAGCAGTGGAAAGAATTGTATCCGAAACTTTGTGCAGATTCATTCATTCTGTGTAGGGGAGAAATTTTTTTAATTGTGAATTCACATCTTTCAGAGCACTCACTTCTGTACTAGAAATGCCTGCACCGATTTTTGAGCGAGAAGTATTGTATGAAAGTTGACCGTACAAACAATTGTTTAAGACTTTTGCATGACTGTACGTCTAGCGGATCAAGCGCAGTGGCTCCGTGTTTTTGAGTTCTGAAAGGGACCATTGTGAAATGGGCGAATTTCTTAGTTTGGGAACACTAACTTCTGCAGCTTTTTTCTCGGTAATGCCTGGACTGATTTTATTGCAAGTGCTCTCATTGGAAAATTGACCCTATAAGCAACCCTACGAATTAATGTCAGGATTGTAGGTTGTGCTGTTTGTGCTAGATAGCTCCGTATTTTTGAGTTCTCAAAAACGCGAAGCGATAATTTTCACCGTATATATAAAGTAGTTGCCTTATATCAGCTTACGGAAATTTAGTGGAGCCGGTCAATTTTTAATATATCGACTGGAAACAGAACAAATTGATTTAATATGTGCTTTGGGCAGTGCGACAACTTAAAATCTAGACATTGCAGACACATTTTAAAAAATCTGATTTTTTTTTTTGTTTCTTATAGGTATAGGCGTGTTTCACTGAAGAACCAATTTCGGCGAGAACTATCGTCTGCGAGATTATTTTCTGAAAATTCATGTTTTTACTTGGGAATTCACATCTTATAGAGCACTCACTTCTGCCGGCTCTGTACCGGAAATGACTGCACCGATTTTTGAGCAAGAAGTATTTTATGAAATATGACCCTACAAGCAATTGTATGAGACCTTTTGCATGATTGTACATCTAGCGGATCAAGCGCAGTGGCTCTGTAATTTTGAGTTCTGAAAGGGAGCATTGTGAAATGGGCCAGTTTGTTAATTTTGAAACACTCACTTCTGAAGCTTATTTCTCGGTTATGCCTGGACTGATTTTATTGCAAGTGCTCTCTTTGGAAAATTGACTCTATATGCAACCCTACGAACTATACTGTAGGTTGTTCAGTTCTCAAAAACACAAAACGATTTTTTTCATCGTATATTTAATGTTGTTGCCTTATACAAGCATACGGAAATATAGAGGAGGAGCCGGTTCATTGTTAATATATCGACTGGAAACAAAACAAATTGATTTAACATGTGCTTTGGGCATTGCGACAACTTGAAATCAAGACCTTGGAGACACATTTAAGAAAATCTGATTTTTTGGTTTCTTATAGGTATAGGCGCATTTCACTTAAAATCCAATTTCGGCGCGAACTATCGTCTGCGAGCCTATTTTCTGAAATTCAGAAATGATAGTAGAATCTTATATTTATCTTTCAGAGAACCATTGGAAAGGATCTAGTCCGAACTTTTGTGCAGATTCATTCAATCTGTGTAGGGAAGGCAATGTTTTTACTTGGGATTTCAGGTCTTTCAGAGCACTCAATTCTGTCGGCTCTGTACCGGTAATGCCTGCAACGATTTTTGAGCGAGAGGTATCGTATGAAAGTTGACCCTGCAAGCACCTTATTTTTCGGTGACGACTGGACCTGGTTGTGCGTGATAGCTCTGTGTTTTTGAGTTCTCAAAAACACGAAGCGATTATTTCCACCGTATACATATATGCATTCATTATTACCATACAATGAAAACGTTGTGGTTCTTGCTCATTCCAGGATATTTTTGTTTCGAATTAACTGTTAACTGTTAAATAAGTTCTTGAATCCGACATTTCTGCAATGTCGCATTAAGTGAGGATCAACTATAATTGTTTTCCTTGGTGAACTGTGTTTGACTTATGAAATTTAACTGTTTGGTATATGAATCATAACGCTTTCAGCTTTAACTGATTAAGTTACCTGTATATACAGGCGCTATGAATGTTCCTGGACATTTTGTACTCAATTAAGGTTTTATTTTTTACAATGAATAAACTTTTTCACGTTTATTTCATTCTCTGTTATATACGTTATTGTTTATGGTTTCGAAATATGAGGATTTAAATTAAATATACATTAAATGCGATTTAAAGAAAGATAAATATTCTAAATATAAGCTAAGCGACCAACTTAAGATATATTAGTCAGTCACACAATTCGAGGAAAACTGAAGAAATAGAATGACACAAACTATACTACATTTCTGAAGAACTGCTATGTACAAATATTGTTTTAATTGCATCCTCTCTCTTTTGTATGTTGTCAGTTTTATTAGCGGTTCAGTAATATTAAGGTTATAAAAAAACAACCCGTAGAATTGTTTAGAACAAAAACTTCCTTCACAAACATTTGAAATTCGTCCAACAAAATTCTTATCACGTTATCTATTGTTGATAGTAACAAGTGATTCTTTTAAAGATGCACAGAATTTTTCCGCTGATTTTATATCTCTTGCAATATTGTTCTTTCATAAGACACTCGACGACAGAGAAGATGAAATTTTTGCTAGATAAGTGAGACAAAAAGATCAATTGTCAGTGAAAAAATATTTTGTCTGCTTCTTATATCATAATATATAGTTGCAATAGATTTGCAGTTACTCCACGAAATGCTATGTTTCCACGTGGTCATGATCTGAATTTGACATTTATTTCCAGGTTTTGTTCCAGTAGGTACCACTCATGAAACATTTACATTTCAGCTACTTGCAATTCTTAGCAAAGCAGAAAATACGTTTACCATTTGATTTTAAATTGTTAGTTAGAAATGTAAAATTGAAGAAAAGAATAAATCGAAAACTTGAACAGGAAAGGAGCGTGCATTTCAAAACTCAGAAATGACAAATTGTTTTTTCTTTTCCGTCTTTTCTTCGATTTCTGAACTTTTTTAACAATATATTTCATTTATTTTTGTTACCAATTGCATTTACCAATCAGTTTTAATCTATTCTTCGTATATCCCTTTTAATGTCAAGATTCAGTAAAATTAGTGCAATTATATTTAGATATGGTGTAAAACTTCTTATTACTAGAAAACGTGAATCATACATCTGTACTGAATGTGTAGGTGTTAACTTTGCTAAAAAGAAATGAAAAATGAGGGTGTACCTTCATACAGATGATGGAGTTTTTATCATGATAAAGTAATCCAATGATACAGTTTACATGAAAATTCTATTTAAGGGATTTGATTCATCTCCTTTCTGAAAATACTTTAAGAACAGAAAATGAGAGCACTCCTCTTGACAACATGATTACTCGGTAATAGCATGGGGATTACAAGGATGTCGGTATGTGAAGGCAATATTGTGAATAAAACACTAAGTGAACATTTTCTATCAGAGTAAAGGTCGTATTCTTAATCCGAATAAGAAAATGCTTTTTGAATATTTATTGTTTTCAGTTTCTTGTCAAGATTTCCAACGTTTATGGAAAACGATCAGAAACCACTAGCCCATCAGATATTTTCAAGGTGATGTCTTTAATACTTTGCCTTTCATGTGAGTTGTTAAACTTTCTGAACTTCCAGTTGCTTACTTTTGATAGTAAATGTGTGGCCAGCTTTGTTTAAGAGATACCATACGAGTTTTTAATAATAGTTATTATTAACATTAATTATCCAAACTGAAAAGTACATATACTAGGTTTTCGGTAGTAAAAACAAGTGGCGGGCGCCAAAGTAATTTCTTATTTCATATGTGTCAAATTATTGTCCAGGGCAGATGTTGTCGTAATAGTAGGACTATGAGGAATCATAGCCGTAAATTACATGTAATAAGGTACGCAGTAAAATCAGTACTGAATAATTGTTCACAGTTTGTCGTCCTAAATGGCACAAGCTGTGACCTCTGGAGTCCAACAAGGGTCGGCACCTGGTCCCTTCCCTTCTCCTTAGTAGTTTAGACTCATTTATTTTACATCGATTGCGATACAAGTTCTTACAACTAAGATTTATCACGCTCGGTGACTGCTACCTGGGTTCCATACCAGTATTCACGCAGCGTGGAGGAATGTGAAGATCATGCGAGAATCTCCCCTCTTACGGGATTCGAACCCGCGACTACCGGATCAGGAGCCCTGAGCTCTACCCCTGGACCACGGTGCCTCCTCAAGTCTCATAAGCCCGTCTATTTGCTCTAGTTACAGCTATCTATCTGGCGTTAACATCAGCAATCCAGTCAGGTACTCTTCAAAATGATCTAAAGAAATTCGAAAAGCGGGAGTTGAGTGCGATATGGAATTCAACCCATCTAAATGTCCAGTTATCCACACCTCAAAAATTGTTGGGAAAAAACAACGCTAAAGTACCTTTCAACAAACATTTTTGTGTTTTCAGAAAAAAATAAATTTCTTTTGAGATAAAAGGTCATTGCTGAAATTTAAAGAAAATTTAAATAATACGCAAAATTGAATGTTTTGTGGTTTTGCATTTATTGAATAGATTGTCTATACAATTGACAAAATACTGTGATGTAACCGACCTAACAGTCAAAGTCTTTAAGTTTTTTTTCTTCACTCAGAAAAGGTTTTCTTTCGTGCTAGTTTTAGAGTACATGTATATCTAAGCGTTCTCACGTTTGATCGAGTCAGGATCTAATCTTACAGCGAAACGATACAGACAAAGTTTATTACAGCATGTACAAGCAACGATGATGAATCAACGCGTTAATATTTTAACTTGTTTTCAAGTCAGTCTGTGACTTAGTTATAAACATAATTATAAAAAAATGAACTAAATAAGTCCTCGATTATTTTTGTCGATAGACATATGATTTTAACAGACCCAAGCACAGGCTGAAAGTGATAATAGTTCTTGATATTAAATGGAAAACAATCGTCTTTGCACCACCAAAACCACACAACACGAACATAGTTGCAGCACATGACAACTTTACAAGACTGATTGTAATTACTATTTGACGACGACCGTAATTCCATGTCAGAATCTGACGCTGACAGGCACCTCATCATATGCTTTGAGGTTAAAAGCTACGAAAAGTGAACTTTGGGGAAACGTAGGTGTTTAACCACTGTGACATTGCAAACAATGAAATATTCTTTCTAATTCGAAATCTGCTTCCACTGTTTGATTAATGAACATTTTGCATTGACACATTTTTCGTAACAAACAAGCAGTACGAAAAGAATTAAAATAAACATACGTAAGTTGAAGAATGTATTCATGAAAATATGTCAGACAGTCATGAATAAAACAGGCATACAGTAACTGTTCCTTCAATTAGTAGAATGTGACTTTAGTTATAACGCAGATGCAATGAGTATGTCTCCTATCTAGTTCAGACTTATAAAGAGACGTCGACTGGCCTGGAAAATGAATAAATACATAAAATGTGGGAGGAAAGGTGATCTGAAATCTAGACAGTCGTCATTATCTTCAAGAAGATAATCATATTCTGCTTCCTATGAAATAATTACATTTTCAGGTGATGATATCTTATCACGAATGATTCTTATTTGAGTCTCTTACTTTGAAATAAGTTCTATTTTCCTAATTAGTTTCAGACGGATTATGTTTTCTGACAGGACATATTGGTCAAATGTGTTATTGACCGGTGCCTCTTTGGTGTCAGTTATTAATTGGCCTAAATAAGTATAGATTTTTTTTTCACCATGTTTAGTTTCAACATTTTATTCGTCAATGCATGATGCAATGGTAATATACATTGGTTACATACACTTAATAAACAGTAATAAATGTGCGGTGCTAAAATTGATGGCACATTTGATGATGTCTAAAAAAACTTAATTCAATGCATTTGATTTGATACATTATTTGGTGTACTGTATCTAGATCTGTTGAAGAAAAAAGACATAACATTGAGACGACAGTGAGGGAAGAAAAGAAGAGAATTTGAAAAAAAGAGAGTGTGTGTCCTATACCAATTATTTTGATTGATTTCCTTGTTTTGAGTTCTTTATAAATGTTTGAACATCTAAGGTTTTATAGACACCTTTCAGAGACAGGAGTGAATCCTGAAAGCATACAAAGAGTAATAACATAACATTATATGTTTTAGGTGGGAGATTTTCTGATCAAGGTGGGTTTAAAACGGCTGCTCGATAACGCACCGTTTGGTTTACTTGCCCTGTCAAACAGGACTTAGTCTGTGGGATATCCTGTATTTATAATTTATTTATGTATATTTTTGTCAATGTGCCTAGCAATGTCATCAAACGGTTTCCGAGCTCATTATGAATTTCACTGATCAGTACGATTATAAATGACATTGACAAGTTGTTTAAATTTATTTTCTGAATGTCTGAATTTACGACAAATTCGTCTGGTTTAACGAATGTCTCGTATCGAGAAGTGCATGCAGATTTATTAATTTTGTTTTCATCAGTCTGATGGGAAGTGAAATCTACAGGGTGTCTAAAGACGGTAACAAGTATGCCAATACATTTCCCTTTGAAAACGTTTGTATCCAGATTCACATTCCTCTAAAAGAGAAGTACCTTCATGGTGAAGAATTTGCATATGTAAATGGAAATGAAATTATTAGAAATGTTGTTTTACCTTATTTGATATATTCTATAATTATTGATTTTTTTTATTTTTCTTTTGCAGAATTAGTCTGAAGCTTCCACATATAAACATCATGTACGGTAGGAATTTTCCATTGTATTGGCACCAGTTTTACTTAGCTTGTGCCTTTTGTATTTACAATTTGACCGATAAGACGGAAGGAATGGCACTCGGACATACTTGATAAAAATTGATCTTTGAACAAATGATATCTCAAAATTTATGTCTGAAAACTTCAGCTTCCTGTATACGACAGAAACAATATGCATTCATGCTGAAGAGGAAAATGACGGGCATATTGATATTCATTAAAATGACCTCACATACCCTAATTTCAGGTCATAACTGTAGGCAGTAAAATATGGTAGGTGTTATGTATTTGAATTTAAGCTAATTCATTAAAAATTCTAAACTTTGAATTAAATGAATTCCAACTGTTTTCAAAACCGCAGGTGTTAATTCAACGTTGCGTTATATTAAGGTAACATCATTTTCACATGAAAATGTCTCAAAAATGTCCGTTGCCGTGTTAACGGTCAACAAGAAATTCGATTCACAATAGGCAATTATAATGAATGACAAAATCCGGCTATAAAAATTTTATATAATTTAACTTTGCATTTTTATCAATTATTTCAGTAGTACAATAAAAGTCCGAGTGCCACTTTCCTCGTATTTGGTCATTAATATTGCATAATTATATAGTAAATCTTAACCTTGTTAACGTTTTTATTTCCCCAATTTTTGCCTAATGGATTATGGCATTCTTATGGGTTGGATGTGTCTATTTTTAATTAAAAGGTTTTCTGCTGTAAAGTTCAATTTCATTCTACTTAGGGAATAAAGTTCTTTATGCAAACAGTAAAGACCCTAATCAGACGCCACATATTGCGTCTGATCTTTGTCTTCACTGCTTGTCTATGTCTACTTTTGTAGGCGCTAATGATTTCTTACAGTTACTGTTTCCTTTTCAGAATGTTGCCAGGAGCATCTGTCCCTGTTACGATTTTTTTTAATTTCCATTATTTCCAAATTACAGTAGAATGCCTTAGACATAGTGCACGATCCAAAAATGTTAGTTTGACAAGTAAGATAACAATGAGCCGGACTACCCCGTGCTTGTCAGCACTGAAAAGAAACACTGATTTCTTGTCACATAAGAATTAAGAAAATATTTCTTATAGCCACTGAAACGTCATACAAAATTTATTTGTTTGAATATGGTAAAATTAAAAAGAAAGGACTAAAGGTGAAACTGAATTCCTGTTAAATGTGCCTTAGACAATAATCGAAAAAATCACGCTTAGAATTTTGAAACCTAAAATATTTCAAGAACGGTGAAAAACGTATTACAAAAGTTGTTCTGTTACAATGTACTAAATGTGCTAAAGCATTTCCGATGCATCGAAGATGATGTTATTGTCCTTCACCTTAAATAATATGTGTTAAATGGAGGAAATTCTACCGACCACGAAACGGGCTGAAAATTGTTTAACTAATGTGCTTGTTTTTTTATGTCAAATAATCGGAAAATAAAGACATCAAGGTTTGGAGGAGGATTTTTTCTAATTATTTTAATAGCAATTTAACGTCATTTTATGCAATTATTTTTCAAAAAAATGAAAGAATACAAGGTTATTGTCAAGATGAAACGATGTCTTTTATGTGCCCTTTAGCTAGAGTTACTTCGTTAATCAAATGTAATTCTAGTGACTCAAACTCTGGTAGGAGGTGACGTTTCATGTAAGTCAAAGTCGCCAGTTAATTAAAAGTTATACTGTTTACTTTATTTAATATACAGAATACGCGACATGTGTATATTATAATTATTATAATTCTTCAGCTGATCGGATATATAAAACTTGGTCGAGTCCGTCACTAAAGGTCTTTGTAATGTCATTCATACAAAATATACGTAAATTGGATAATTAACTTGTTCTGTTCGTTGCGACTTTTGTATAGATAGTTTTGTCAAAAGAAGAACGGTACTTAAAGACAAAATGAAGATTTTTGGCGTAGCCATATTAAGCTCGTTTTTCATGACCTATCATGACCTTTGTCGGTTGACTTAATTTGCCAGTGGGATTGCTTGATATCGAACTTAGGTGTTTTTATGATAAGGCATTATCCTGAATGACCTATATGAGGCATTATACGGCACGTTCTACAGCGTATCACATAAAAAAGGTAAATCAGTAAATTTTCATCGCGGTATTGTGAAGCTTGAAGTTCTAGAAGTGTCTGGAAGCACATTTTTATGGATTGAGTTTTTATCAAGACTGGTATCAACAATCAACTGAAAATGGCAAAACATTTATGAAGTGTACTCAATCCGTGTTGTATTAGGATCTTTTCATCAAGATCATTTGCTGTCCAGTGTTGCAGGCTTTCAGTGTACAGCGATAGCATTGGTTGCAGTGATCTTGAACTTCAAGGTGACCTGATTAAATAACAAGCACTTACCAGCTTTACCACATTACTTTTTCATTTTTTTTTCGATATCTATACATACCACTTATTGTCACATGTTCTTTACACTGGTTAATATACAAGTTGCATTCACTTTCAATTTGCTCTTTTTCAAGCTTAAAACTCAGCAAATTTCATTTTTGAACATATTTTTTTAATGTCTCCATGCATCCCTCCTATATCTGGTATTTATCATTTAGAACTACTTACCACCTTATGTTGCCAGTCATTTATGTTTGCTTTTCCTTCCACCGGGGGCACTGTTTTCAAAACACCATGTGTTCCTTACATACTTCAGTGTCAGTTCATACATAACTTATTTTCCAACTACACTGCGCCGACCATCTTTGTAAAGATAGTTCTTGTTTGCAACAATACGAAGCCTGAGATTGTCAGGAATATCAACCTCTTTCGTCATTATCGCAACACCGCCATTGCTAACCAATGTCGGATATAACTGACCTGATTTGCCGGTGTTTCTAGAATAAAACATTGATTTTTCTGACGACAGAAAGAAAAGACTGCATATTTTTTATCATTTATTGCTAAAACAAATGGCATTACATTTAAATGGATAACAATACAAGTATGCAATAGGTTAATAGAATGTTTTGTTAACGGTGGGTAAAGAACTAATTTACTCCTTTACACATTGGACAAAGTACTTTAGTTAGTTCGGCTGAAACTGAATGTTTGTTGATAATGTTTGTAAGTACCACAACTCATTTATCTTAAAAGAATTGGCGAATATGACAAGACATAAAAATGTCTTCAGGCAAGAGTTTTTCAGGAGAGCCTGGGTTTCACTCTGATATGTATAAATAGTTTAACCACGGCTGGATTCAGAAAGCACTGACTCATCCAACTTAATGAACTGAGCACTAAATTATGCTTCCCTGAAAAGTAATTTTATTCAAAATTTAGTAACTGGAATTTCATATATTTCTTTATGACAAAGCTTCAAACTATATTTGAACCGCTGCATCACACTTGAGTAAATCTCACAAATCCATGGTTGCACAAGGTAAACCTTCATCCTGAATCTTCAAAGATTGAACAGGTTGAATTGTGTATTATGCAGTGTCATACATAATTGTAAATAACACAGATTATAGACACAGTTTGGTAAGATTAAAATGTATATACCTTTTGACAAGTGCATTTTAGATTGTTCAAGAAGTCTTGATAATTTGTTTTTGAAAATGTCTTGATACATTTGTAACAAACAACAATATTTTAAAATCAGATTTTGGTATATGTTCAAAGTTGCTGAAAAGCTGAAGTTTCAAAATTACTCAGATTAAAGAAGTTTAACGTCACTTGACTAGACCCCTTCATAATGATTAGTTTGTAAGGATTAATTTGACCCTAATAACATTTTTGTATGCAGAAATATATTAAAGATAATGCTACCGTACTTTTTAGTTCACTGGCTACAATTAAAACGAAAAACAGATAGAGCAATAATGAAATTCCCTACAAATATTTAACTTTAGAACAGAGGTTAAAGAAAACTTATGGCATAATTGTTTACTGCGCAGCTGTTAAGCAAAAGCAACTATCTATTGGAAATATTGTTGTGGTTTAGGGTCCATTGTCAAATGGTGTAGGTCCCATTGTCTAGAGTTTAAGGCCCGTGGTGTAGTACTTTAGGTTGCTGACGAATCATGCGATGATGCCTTTTCCATTCCTTTCCAAATACAAAGAGCAACCCTCGTCCGAAAACCCCGTCTTTCAGGGTTGTGGACAAAAAATCCTACTCGTCACCCATATGAACATATAGACACTGGATTTCTCGATGACGTCGATTGCAGTTTCAGTTAATGGAAAGTGACTTGTGCCAAGAACTGAACAACCTAGAATAAATAACTTTTAACAAAAGACTTGCAATCTTATGTAAAAATAATGATTAAATAAAAATTATTAAGTCAAACCTTAAACATAGGGAGTGCCACATCAACCATATGCAGTTTTTCCGACAGTGTTGAATTCAAAATAAATACAAAAGAAACACTCGGAAATCTTTAAATTAAATAAATTGCAGAACAAAGATTAAATCAATATGAGATAAGTTTTATTAATAATTTAAGAGCACATTACAGGTGCCAAAGTAATCATTTCTGAAACCATTAATTAAATTAATCATAGTAGTGAAGTAATAATTTCAGGTTGTTAAATAAACCTCAGATAAGAAATAGAAAATACAACTTAAAAAATTATATGCCATGTAACTTGTTTTTTTTTTCTTTGAAAAAATAAAGCAGCTTAATTAACGTCAATGGTCCAAGTCAACACCAGACAGAGGCCACTTGCAACAGCATCAACTGCATGGCCAACACCAGAACAACAACTCCTAAAGCCTTACCAATAACAAACTACACAGCTACCAACAGAAGGGAGAAAACTAACACAAGAGCGTAGAAACCGAAGGGACAAAGCAGGAGGAGGACAGGCATTTACACCATTAATACAATCTACACCACACAGACACCTTAGAGGCACGACCACATACGCCTTCTAAACAACATACAGCACATAGAGGATGTGACTTTTACACCTATGTTTAAGGTTTGAAGGTAATTTATTTTCGTATTAATCATTTTTATATAGGAGTGTACGTTAATTAGGCCTGAGGAAATTTCAGTGGTTTACGTCACTTTCCATCAGCTCAGAACACAGAGCTCTCCTGCACCATCCCAAACACGTACAGACGTGGGACCGGTCTCAAATGTTATCACGTACCGTACATTTTCATATGATGTCAACCGTATGAAAATCGGCCCATGCATTACTGAGCTACAGTCGCGCAAAGTGAGTGCTCTAAACAGCGCAAATCCCCGCTTTTGCAGCACTTTCGTCTATTACAATCTCCTTATATAAGACAATGTAATTCGGCTTTTTTTCTTCTGATTTGCACGTGCATACTGAACGAAGTTCTCTACAGTGCAGCCCTTGTCAACACTTTCTGACACGGTATTGTCTCAGCAAATTTCGCCCGCTAGCCACTCGGCCCAACTGCATATATATATACTATACGTTATCTATGGTAAATTCTTTACGCCGTGTTTTTGAGAACTCAAAAACACGGAGCTCTCCTGCACCACCCCAAAGACGTACTGACGTCACACGGGTCTCAAATGTTAGCTCGTAGCGTACATTTTCATGTGAGGTCCACTGTATGAAAATCAGACCATGCATTACTGAGCTACAGTCGCGTAAAGTGAGTGCTCTGAACAGGACAAATTCCCGCTTTCGCAGCACTTTCGTCTATTACAATGACCCTGAATAAAACAATGTAATACGGCGTTTTCTTTCTTCTGATTTGAACGAGCATACTGAACGAAGTACTCTACACCCTGGTCTGCAGCCCTGGTCAACACCTTCTGACACGGTATTGTCTCAGCGATTTTCGCTCTTGCTCAACTCGGCCAACTGCATACTTATATAGTATACGTTATATATGGTAAATTCTATACGCATTGCTTTTTGAGAACGCGGAGCACTCCTGTACCAGCCAAAAGATGTACAGACGTGGGTTTAGTCTCAAATAATCCCTCTTAGCGTACATTTTCATGAGATGTGCACAGTAAGAAACTCGGCCCATGCATTACTGAGCTACAGTCGCGCAAAGAGAGTATCTTAACAGCGGAAATTTCCGCTTTCACAGCACTATCTTCAATATAATACAATGTAATTCGGCGTTTTCTTTCTTCTAATTTGAACGAGCATACTGAACGAAGTGCTCTACAGTGCCGCCCTGGTCAACACTTTCTGGCACGGTATCCTATATCAAAAACACGAGCTCTCCTGCAGCATCTCAAAGACGTACAGACGTGGGACCGGTCTCAAATGTTAGCTCGTACCTAGCATACATTTTCATGTAATGTTCACTGTATGAAAATCGGCCCTTGCTTCACTGACCTACAGTCGCGCAAAGTGAGTGCTCTAAACAGCGCAAATTACCGCTTTCGCAGCATTTTCGTCTATTACAATGTCCCTATTTAAGACAATGTAATTCGGCATTTCCTTTCTCCTGATTTGCACGTGCATTCTGAACGAAGTTCTCTACAGTGCAGCCCTGGTCAACACTTTCTGGCACGGTATTGTCTCAGCGAATTTCGCTCGCGCTCAACTCAGTCCCACTGCATACTTGTATACTATACCTTATATATAGTAAATTCAATACGCCGTGTTTTTGAGAACTCAAAAACACGAAGCTCTCCTGCACCATCACAGAAACGTACAGAGTTGGGACTGGTCTCAAATGTTAGCTCTAAGCGTACATTTTCATGTGATGTCCATTGTATAAAAATCGGCCAATGCATTACTGAGCTACAAAAGCGCAAAATGAGGGCTCGTAACAGCGCAAATTCCCGCTTTCGCAGAACGTCTATTAAAATGTTCCAATATAAGACAATGTAATTTGGCATTTTCTTTCTTCTGATTTGCACGTGCATACTGAACGAAGTTCTCTACAGTGCAGCCCTGGTTAACACTTTCTGGCACGGTATTGTCTCAGCGAATTTCGCTCGCGCTCCACTCCGCCCCAATGCATACTTATATAGTATACGTTATATATGGTAAATTCTATACGCCGTGTTTTTGAGAACTCAAAATCACGGAGTTTCCATGCACCATCCCAAAGACGTACTGACGTGGGACCGGTCACAATGTTAGCTCGTAGCGTACATTTTCATGTGATGTCCACTGTATGAAAATGAGCCCATGCATTACTGAGCTACAATCGCGCAAAGTGAGTGCTCTAAACAGCAAAAATTCCCGCTTTCGCAGCACTTTCGTCTATCCCAATACAAGACAATGAAATTCGGCATTTTCTATCTTCTGATTTGCACGTGCAAACTGAACGAAGTTCTCTACAGTGCAGCCCTGAACAACACTTTCTTGCACATATTGTTTCAGCGAATTTAGCTCTGCTCCACTCGGCCCCACTGCATATTTATTAAGTATATGTTATATATGGTAAATTCTATACGCCGTGTTTTTGACAACTCAAAAACACGGAGCTCTCCTGCACCATCCCATAGACGTACTGACGTGGGACCGGTCTCAAATGTTAGCTCGTAGTGTACATTTTCATGACATGTCCACAGTATGAAAATCGGCCCATGCATTAAGGAGATACCGTCGTGCAAATTGAGGCCTATAAGCAGCGCAAATTCCCGCTTTCGGAGCACTTTCGCTTATTTAAATGTCCAAATATCAGACAATGTAATTCGGCGTTTTCTTTCTTCTGATTTGCACGTGCATACTGAACGAAGTTCTCTACAGTGCAGCCCTGGTCAACACTTTCTTGCACGGTTTTTTCTCAACGAATTTCGCTCGCGCTCCATTCGGCCAAACTGAATAGTTGTATAGTATACGTCATATATGGTAAATTCTATACACGGTGTTTTTGAGAACTCAAAAACACGGAGCTTTCGTGCGCCATCCCAAAGACGTACAGACTTGGGACCGGTATCAAATGTAAGCTCGTAGCGAACATTATGTTGGGATGTCCACTGCATGAAAAGGGGCCCATGCATTACTGAGCTACAGTCGCGCAAATTGAGTGCTCTAAACAGCGCATATTTCCGCTTTCGCAGAACATTTGTCTATTAAAATGTCCCAATATAAGACAATGTAATTCGGCGTTTTCTTTCTTCTGATTTGCATGTGCATACTGAACGAAGATCTCTACAGTGCAGCCCTGGTCAACACTTTCTGGCACTGTATTGTCTCAGCGAATTTCCCTCGCGCTCCACTCGGCCCCAATGCATACTTATAAAGTATACGTTATATATGGTAAATTCTATACGCCGTGTTTTTGAGAACTCAACTGAGCTACAGTCGCGCAAACTGAGTGCTCTAAACAGCGCAAATTACCGCTTTCGCAGAACTTTCGTCTATAAAAATGTCCCAATATATGACAATGTAATTTGGCGTTTTCTTTCATCTGTTTTGCACGTGCATACTGAACAAAGTTCTCTACAGTGCAGCCCTGGTCAACACTTTCTGGCACTGTATTGTCTCAGCGAATTTCGCTCCCGCTCCACTCGGCCCCAATGCATACTTATATAGTATACGTTATATATGGTAAAGTCTATACGCTCTCCTGCACCATCCAAAAGACGTACAGACGTGGGACCTGTCTCAAATGTTAGCTCGTAGCGTACATTTTCATGTGATGTCCACTGTATGAAAATCAGCTATTTCATTACTGAGATACAGTCACGCAAAGTGAGTGCTCTTAACAGCGCAAAATTCCCGCTCTAGCAGCACTTTCGTCTATTACAATGTCCCAATATAAGACAAAGTAATTCGGCGTTTTCTTTCTACTGATTTGCACGTGCATACTGAACGAAGTTCTCTACAGTGCAGCCCTGGTCAACACTTTCTGGCACGGTATTGTCTCAGCGAATTTCGCTCGCGCTCCACTCGGCCCTACTGCATACTTATTTAGTATACGTTATATATGGTAAATTCTATACGCCGAGTTTTTGAGAACTTAAAAACACGGAGCTCTCCTGCACCATCCCAAAGACGTACAGACTTGGGACTGGTTTCAAATGTTAGCTCGTAGCATGCATTTTTATGTGATGTCCACTGTATGAAAATCGGCCTATGCATTACTGAGCTACAGTTGCGCAAAGTGAAAATCGGCCCATGCATTACTGAGCTCCAGTTGCGCAAAGTGAGTGCTCTAAACAGCGCAAATTGCCGCTTTCGCAGAACTTTCGTTTATTAAAATGTCCCAATATAAGACAATGTTATTCGGCGTTTTCTTTCTTCTGATTTGCACGTGCAATCTGAACGAAGTTCTCTACAGTGCAGCCCTGGTCAACACTTTCTGGCACGGTATTGTCTCAGCGAATTTAGCACGCTCTCCACTCGGCCCCACTGTATACTTATATAGTATACGTTATATATCATTTTGTAATGAATTCAATTATATTGACAACCTTTGTTTTGCATTTTAATGGAACATCCATTTGTGTCTCGACGACTCTCCAGACGGGAAAACAATAGATGGTTGATGTGGCACTGCTAATGCTGAAAGTTTGATTTTTATCAATTTATTTTGTATTTAATCGTTGTTTTTGTATTCAACCATTTTTCTATTTTAATTATTTTGTATTTATTATTTTACATAGGATTTCAAGTTTATGTTTATCGTTAAATCTTTTTAGTTGTTGAGGTCCTATCACAACTCAATTATCTGTAATAGGGAACTGTGTTTCTGCCTTTTCTGAATCAGTTTTGGTTTTTTGTGGTCTGTGTTTTTTTATTTTATTTTATCTTATTTATTTGTATGTGTGTTGTGGTGGTTATAGTTCTTTCTCTGCTGTTCTGAAAGTGTTGTGCTTGTTGTTTTCAATTGTGGTACATAGTCCTCATTTCATTTAAGGGTCTGTGTTAAGTATAGTGTTTAGGTGGTGTAATTATCGTGCCTCTAAAATGTTCAAAACAAGAATAAAAAGGGCTGGATATATATATTTATGTTTCCATTATAAGTCATATACTAGTTATTTAATACTTATTCAATTTTTTTAAATCACAAAAATATGTGCTAAAATTTCAAACTGTCTGTCTGCTTTCTATACTTTATAATATATTAAAAGTATTTTCAACGTATCTGGATTTCTTCATATTTCTCACTCTTGCTGAAAAAGAAACATACTTTTTATTTCACTGAAGAGCAAACAATGCCAAGGTTCATCAAAATGTAATTAATTTATTTTTGCCGTATTATTTGGCTAAGAACTAGAATAGATGTCCCCGTATGCTTTGCTTAATCTTCCACGAAGACCGGGAAGCAAATAAAATCACAATGTTCATTAGCTGAGCACTTTTGCTAAAAGCTTCATATGTCATAAACGTGCTGAAGTAACGTTCCGGACAATTACTAGAATATACTTAAACTGTCTCAGTGACCACACAAGTTTACAACTAGAGTCAAACCTGAATAATCCTATCCTAGAACAGAAACTAAACATTGCAGACATCAAACTACCGTTGTTTTGAAAATACCATTTTCATGACCGGTATTTTAAAACAGCATTTTTAAAGATAAATAAGAAACACGAGTATTTTAATTATCTCAATTTCTATTTTCCTAAGTTGCAACATCACCAGTAAAATTCAACAGATCGAGCTTTACTTTTGAAATTTTAAACAAATTGAAATGGTAATTTGTGATGCTGCCTCCAGTTGAGAAAGATTTAGATATTTAATCTCAGATTTGAATATGTATTCAATCAAGATATGCTTTTCAATGTGACTGTATGTATTTAGGAATGGTAATAAACAGTTTGAATTTCTGACCATTGAGTACCTTAATGTCGAGGACAGGTATCAAAACAGCATTCACTGGGGAGTTCAACCTGAATTACTGCGAGCATATAAATGGAAAACAAAACATAGAAACTAAGGTGTTTAACCTGAAACACTGCGAACATATAAATGATAAACTCATAAACTGAAATGTTAAGCCTGAAAAACTACGAGCATATAAATAACAAAAACATATTTACAATGGTGTTTAACCTGAAATCCCTCGAAGATTAAAAATAGTTTTAAAATACAATTACTGAGGTGTTCAGCTTGGAATACTTCAACCAATAAATGACAAATAAGGTGTTCACCTTGGAATACTTCAACCAAAAAATGACAAATAAGGTGTTCGGCTTGGAATACTTCAACCAATAAATGACAAATAAGGTGTTCAACCTGAAACTTTACGAAAATATAAATGACAAATTCATATTAATTTTACTGAGGTGTTCAACCTTAAATACTACAAAAATGTGAATAAAAATACATACTTCCTGAAACATTAAAAGAATGTAAATTGTTCATTTTTTTTAATTTGTCTGAGACAAAATGACTGCTTGGGAGTAATAAAAAATAATGTCTGGGGCAAACATATATTCAAAGCTTGATTTTTAGAATATCTGTTACATATAAAGTATGTCAGACAAAAGATCATTTAGCAAGATATAGAATTCAGACAGAATTTTTCCTAAGCACCATTATAGCTTAGGGAAGGATGTAATTAAACTAATCATTTTTAAACATTATCATTATCATTATCATTCCATTGTTTCCTGATAAAGTGCCCAACGGTCGTTTAACATGAAAATTGGTATACAAATACGGTCTTCTTCTAAGAACAATAGAATATGATGCAAAAATATAGCCCTTTTAAGCTGTCGCTTAAAGTCGATAAGCACAAGGATTATTTACTATCGTATCTTCTACAGAAAAAAGTATTTCAGTAGATAGTTTGGTTTGACTGAGTTTATGCCCTCTGACAGTCAACGTTATATCGGGCAGACAGTTTACTTAAGGTTTGTCGGAAGAAACAATACTAGACTCCCAACTTACAATTTTCTCATAACAATGTAACTAGTAGGTAGCGGGTCTCGTACCAATGACCATCAATCAGTGAATGGTTTAGTATTGGAGTACATTGATGACAGTGAATTTAACCATTTGACAGAGGAAACGAATCATTTATTTATTTATTTATTTATTTATTTATCTATTGTCAGGTTTAATTACTAAGTTATCAGCGTATGGTGACAAATGATTTAAGAGTTATCTGAGAGTAATGGTATTTCTAAGATAAGACACATCTAAAACAAAATTGTTTTAATTTCTGCAACTATCACATTGCATCAAAGTAGTCAAAGATTATCATTTACAAACAATTTCTTTGAAATGGAAAGCTTTCAGAATAATTACCAACAATTTGGTATGAATTGGAAAATTACAATATCAGGAAATTGCTCAAGAACACGAGATTGTTAAAGTACGGATCAAAACGATGATGAAGAAGAACTGACAACATAGAGGCAATAATTTTACATTAAGATAAGGAAAGTAGGGGATGTATCGACTTAGAAAAGAATTGTTTAAGTTTCCAGATAGGGAAAATAAAACAAGCGAGAGAAAGAACCACAGTGAAAAAGATGAACATCATTTGTGACCAACTTAAAACTATTGAGTACAACTAATAACTGAAGAATTGCATAAATTATCAATTATTTATCAAAATACTACTCTATTACACTTCATTCCAAAAGATTAAAAAGGATGTGTCTAGTAAGTTGTTCGATTTTTTTCAGATTGACATAGTGATTTGGAAACTGAAAGATGTGAAATGCAAGAAATTATTTCAGTCAGTCATACAGTTTTTTTTATTCTTAGTCAGCAAGATGTTGCGTTAAATCACATACAATTTCAGGGTTTTATGCCAACATTGGTAAAGTGTGAGGCTTAAAGCATTGTTACTATTCGTACGTTCGTCTGTCTCTCTCTACGTACGGGGTTCAATCATTTTCCCCGATCAAGCGAACGCTAAAACCTAGGTTCATAAAATTTCATAAGATTATCGAGTATAACAAGCAGATTATCTTTTATAATTTGGAGATCACAAGTTCAAAAATCGCGGTCACTGTAGCCACCTGTGCAGAATTTTGTACGATTTATAACTTGCAAGCACTTGGGTCTAGTTTCATTAAACTTTAAAGAGGTATTAAGCATGACCAGTAGATGACCCGCATCGACTTTTAGGTTACTAGCTTAAGGTTATAGTGACAGCATGTGTAAAATCCATGGTTTTTTATGTTTAGTCTTTTTGACAAGGTTCAAGTCACAAAATTCTATTCAATTTTAGGTGAAACCACGCTACATGATTATCGCAAATGACGAACCTTAACCAAGATGAGCAACATTATCATTTCATTTATATCTTTTGTTATAAGGCTGTATTGAAGCAAAATATAGAAAAAAAGATGTTAAAAGTCAGCTTAACTGTGTCACTTTTTATATTATTCTAAATGGTTAATATGTTATTTTGTTTCTGAAGTGGTATGTATTGAATCATTAACCTTTCGAGAATATCAATCATTCTGTGTGGCCACATGTCCGTTAACTAAAATAATACGTTACGAATTGCCTTGTCAAATATGGATGGATGCGCATACCGTGAAGATATTTTGGCTAAGTTGATCCGGTTCGAGTGATATAAAATCCTATCGAAGAAATAAATCAAACTGGGCGGACCAGCGGAAACTGGTACACAAACAATATTAGCATCACCCGAAATGTCAGGCAAGTTTGTTATATTTACGCCGATAAAAATAAATCAAGTTAATTATTCTTCCTTGACTGAAAAAGGGTTTTAGTTCAATTGATGTGTTTGCCATTTGTGACTTGTTTTACTTTCCTCTCATTTTGCCTCAACACAATTATAAACTATTACATCTGATAAATTCATGAAACAAAAAAGTTAAGTAAATTTCTGGACATACTGTTTTCGCCAGCATGAAAACAAGCAATAACTAGTTTTGTTTTCCAAACATGAAAGACAATAATCAATTACAAATTTGTTTTTCTGGTATATTCAATAAGTGAGCCTCATATCTTATAATAGGATTTTTATATTAGGGAATTAAATGTCTTCTTATATAATGTAATGTTTATAGAAAGTGTTTAATATACACAACATCTACGTTAAAGCTTCATAAGTAAAAAGTTTCTATGATCATGCGGTTTAGTAGGGATACGAAGTTCCGTCAAAAACATGACGTTATTTGTCTAGAATGCGTAGTATACTATCTACTTTATCTTAATTCAGAAGTTAAAAGCTAACTCCCATGAGGTTTGTTAAATCTTTCTGAATACCCGAAAAGTAAATTAAGCGACAGACATGTCCAGATATGTTTCACTACTTCTAAAAGTTTCTAACGTCGTTTACGTGCAAGACAAATGTATTCAACAATTATAAACTAATAAGTATGTGTCCAGCAAGAAGTTCAATCCAAGTTTATCGAATTCTAGACGAAAAGTATATATCTATGGCTTGTCGAACTACAAATATGTTTAATCTGGTTGTTGTTGTTTTTTTTTCCCCCAAAATTCAAAAAAAGAAGTAAAGTATTACTTTGTTTTAAAAAATTTAGTGAAATGTAAAACGAATTGAACGTTCAATTTAATCATACTCCAACATGAACCAACCTCATTTTCATTTACTCGTTAACTTCAAACTGTGCTAGAGAACAGAACGAGAACGAAGCTTAAGATAGGTCGAGAAACAGAAACCCTTAAAATATCAATTGAAGATTGTTTTACCACAAGTATGAAAAGAAGATATTCTATTAATGGATGTATCGCTACTTAAGATAAATGACTCGCACTTTTGTGCAATTAAAGATGGCAGGATGTATTTACATTTCAACAAAAGCATTCAAGACTACAACCTAGTAATGAAATGTATATGACTGTGTATAGCCCGTTGCAGTAACAACTCAAACTCAATAATTGTGTTTCTTAAGTAATAAAATAAAATAAAAACAAAACGCATAAAATACATACAACTGATATAAGAGTGGATGAGACAGTCATACCATTCGTTTGAAAGTTACACTTTCCAATTAAAAAAGACCGAACTGAGCTTTTATTTTAATTTTCAAGCATTCAAAGATTCCGGAAAGAGTTTTTTTTCTAGATTCTTTAAAATACCCATTAAGAAATGAGGAAGACCAATAAAAAATGTCTAAAATTTTTATTACATCTATCCCGATACCTTATTGCTCCTCCTTGACAACTGCAAAGCTATTTATATTCAACAAGATCTATCTGTTTTCCTGCATTTTATCGGTCATTTTTCACGATAGATTATCCTCGATAAAATTCATAAAGCGAAAAGCCGAATTAAGCAAAATCGGTAAACTAATGTGAGATCACGCACCTTGTCACATACAGTGACATTTTCGGATTTTATTTAGATATCTACTAATATTGATATGAAAAAGGAAATACCAAGGAATAGAGTACAGTACGTAGCAGACATAATCTGTACACCAGAAACAAAAATTTTGTATTGGCATATGCCGTGCTCTGAAATTAAAAGATAATGTTCCACTTTTTAAAGACGGAATTTCTCAGTGTCTGACTTTACGATGTCAACTCTGTTACTGGAAGTAGGACTGTCTTCTGCAATTCTCGTTAATGCAACGTAATTTTCTTTTTCTCTGCACCGAAATGACGTAAACATTAATTATTTTTCGGTGTTAGCATATGGGCATGGGAAACCGTAACTGTGAAAAGGTATGAGAAATATCCGTTCAGTATGAAAAGTGAATGCATAGTCAAATAAACGTTTCAACGAAACCATAAATTAGCTGTTACGAAATTATGTGTCTATTACTTTACTAGTACAGTTTCAGGTAATACATATTGACAGTTTATATTTATTCCTATTCATAAATATGGCTCCAGAACTTTTGGCTTTTGTCGATATAATGAACAGGAAATAAACCTTATACAGTCAAAAGGTGCTTCCTCAAACGGGAGAAAATCTTTTGCATTTAACATCATGAAAAAGCATGCTCAAAGGTATTGTTTTATTTCCTGAAATTATTTTGTAATTTATTATTATTATAATTATTATTTTCATCAGTAGAAGTAGTAGTATCTCAATTTTAATGTTAATAGGAACCAATACATTTTACTTTAGACATTAGAAACCGGTTAAAAATTCAAAATTGCCACTGGGGACGAAACTTCAGCAATCATTTTGTTTTCTGTAACTAGCTTGCGAAAACAGGCAGATGTCAAATAAGTAATTTTCAGTATTTTACGAAGCATTTTATTGTAAATGATGAATTATTATAAAGAGGAGGAATTTTTTTACATTTCTGTTAACATTTTTTATTTAACCAAATATTTTATTAAATCTCCATACAAATCTTCTTGATGTGTGAACAACATTAATTTCATGCAGATAGAAAATCATACAAATTATGAATAAATGACTTCATTACAAACATGTAAACACATGACTGACTGAATGTCTCAGAAAAATTACTTTCAAGGACCTATATATTATATATTACAGGACTTATGTCACTGACTTCCTGAGTAAATTGAGTTCGTTAGAACTATACGAAATAAAATGCAAAAAGCATATATAAAACCAGAATTGAAAAAATCTAAAATATATATATTATCTATATTGGCCATTCCATTTGATCTAATACAATGCCTTGTAAAAAATAACACTTTTGTTCAAAAATACATCTGTAAACAGAATTAGTTTGTACATTGGTTTGTGCAGAAAGTAGTCTCATCTAACAATTGCAATTATGTCTTAAAATATTACGTCATTTTAGTGTTGTAAAAGTAAGACAATAATTATGCCCTTCTTGTAATTATTTCTTTCTTAAGAAGTGACTGAAATGTACCCCCATGTTCTAATACCGAATGCTCATAATATTTTATCTTACAACAATGACAGTAATGATGCAGTAACCGATATTTGTCATTTAGTTTCGGAAATTATTTGTCGTCAAGCAGCTCTTACGTATGTCTTGTCATGCGAGAGTATTAAATATACCTGTAGAAGACCTTCCTACCGAGGCACTTATACTAATGGCCATTTAAGCCATACAAAACCAATTTTCAAGTAATTTTAACAATCATTACGAAGTCAATGATAGTATTGTCTGGTCTTTATAAGACGTTGTCTACAAAATAATACACAGGGGTGTATGCTATAGCTGTAAAATATGGCAAGATTCTAAAAATAGAAAACGAACGTTGGTTTATTTTAAAGTGCTTGAAATCTTATGACCTTTTGACCATATGGCAAAATTAGTTGAAATGAAAAACAATATAAAAAAGCTTAATAGAATGTGTATAAACTTATAGAATTAACAATGCACACCTCTTCTCCCGTTGTTGATATTCAAAAATATCTAAGAAAACACATTAACTGATAGAAGCATAACAAATGAGTAAATTATGCATAGATGAAATTGTTACGCCTATCTTTTAAAATATTGGAGGTCAGAAGTTAAGCCAAACATTCTAAACCACGTAGCACCAACAATTAATATTTAAGCCCGTTGCCCCTAACCAAACTGGCTATCTGCAAGCTGATCTTAATTCCCTAATGATGCACTACGAAATATTGTTAGGTGTTATCTATTACTAGTAGTATTCTTCTAAACACTGCAAGAAAGGTATAAAGTAAAGGCACGTACAAAGTAATAACCCTACTTCAGTTAAAAAACAAAGGTTATGCAATTTAAATTATTAAACGTGCTTGTAAGGAAAATTTAATGGACGGAAACAATAAGGATGATTGAAATATATGATTGTTATAATTTTGAAAGTTTACATTTGTAAAATATAGCTTAAAATTAGATTTGTTCTAGTAAATAAAAATATTCGAATAAAATAAATGTATGAAATGCATTATTAATCAATTTCATTTCTGTAGGCACCACTTAATTTGTAAAAAGGATTTTATCTTGTTGCTGTATGGCTTACAAGTATTTTGATGCAGAAGAAAAAGTTTTCTCAAATTAAGCCAAAGGCAACACCAATGAGCATAGAAATTTGACGTGACAATGTTGTTCTGAAGTCAATGTAAAACTGACCTGCTTCTGTCTTATGTTTAGTTCATACAAACATAGTTGAACAATGTTTTGTTTATTTTTCTTTTATGCCATTACTAAAGCTATAGTGAATTAGTATATTTTGTAAAGATGTCAAAATACCACATTGTTTACATGTTGCTACTTTTATAACAAATTATTTCACATTCAGCGCAACTATCTTCAATTGATAAGCATCTAACATGCTTTAAATCCGTTATTAAAATATTGTAAAACACACTTTTGCCTTTTCTTCAGAAAAAATATTGTAGTCTTTTCTGAGGCTTAAGGTAATACATTACCTCCACTTTGAAGAGTATTTTAGTAGGCTAGGATTACTGTCAAATGGATGGAAACTGGGGGTTGTGAGTTCAAAACCCAGTAGGGTCAACTTTTTCCTTTGTTCTTCTTTTTTTCTTTTATTATTATTTATGTATCTCTCAGGTTCTATTTAGAAAGAAAAAAATGTTTAATTCTTATTATAAACTTTTTATAGGTATTTAGTGACTAAATTTAATAACAAATATGGTACCCGATATTTTCAAGGTCTATGAAATAAAAACTACATGGTTAAAGTATTTTATATTCGACAAGATCAACCAATATACTTTTTAGAAATTTTGGGCAAAGTTTGAATGAAGCCCCTCAATTAAGTAGATTTTAGCGACATTTTGTATTGGGTAACCTTAGCAGGAAAATGGTAAAACCAGTGTTTAAAATTGGTGGGGTAGGGTAACATTTTAAAACATATTTCTAACATTAAGTGTAGAAACAATCATTTAGCTTGTGTGGTTCGTAACCTGAATGCTATTATTTGTTTCTTAACAAAAAACAATAGGAAAACATTTATCATAAGGAGGATATTACAAATTATTTAGAGTTTCCCTATTTCTGAAAAAGAGTCCTTCTATTATCCAAGCTTTAGTTCAGAAAAGTGTCCACAAGTCCAAAACCGTACGGTAAATCTTGTTTAAATTTTGCATACTGGTGTCAATTACGGCATTCAACTTAACTGTACTGTCAATACTTCAGTTCCTTATAGTGCTGATTAGGGGTGTACTACCTTAATGGGCCTTTAATAGCATTGTCAGTGTGCCCGTTTCAATAACATTGCGATTAATCCTTGAAATAAAGCATCAGTTAATCAGGACAATACAATATCTGTTTGTTTCATTGTTTTTTTCTATTTCCCATGGATTGATTTCAGAAAACAAAGAAAAAGTAACTTGACTGTATCACATTATACTATTAATAGATAGGTGTAACAATTTCATCTATGCATTATTTACTCATTTCTTATGCTTTTATCAGTTAATCTGTTTTCTTAGATATTTTTCATGTCATCAGGCATAACACAGTCCTTTTTACCTAAAAGAACACAGACCTTTGCTGTGTGTTGTGATCAGCTGTCTTAGACGGCATTCGTCTATATTCATCGCAAGTACGTGTATTAAGTAATTGTCAAATGCTGGGGCAATAGACTAGAAGTAAGATAACCTGTTTCAAATTATGATAAGGATATGCGAACGTAAAATTTTCCTCTAAATTAGTTGCTTCACATCAATAAATACAATTTAACATGCACAATGCAGAAAACTCTAAGACTAAGTTGTAACCACGTTCTTACAAAATGCTACGGAATTTACTACAAATGAAACATAATAACCAAACGCCCTTTATCTGAGACAGGATACTTTGTGTCAATAACAAAGCCATTAGTCATGTCACTGTTTTTCCCCCAATGACGTGCTTCTGTTAAAGCATTACGTAACAAATTTCCTTTCAAATTCCAACCAGAAAAAAACGACACTATAGTTTATGCTAATAAGTTTAAATCTGCTATTGGAGGAGATATAAGTTCTTTTTATGTTCGTAATATTTAGTTTTATATATTGGTGTAATGCATATCCAATCAATGACGAAAACTCGACTTAACAGGGGTAGAGTTCAACGGTTAAAAAATTCTGTAAGGATGACGACGGCTTTTTGGTACTGTCAAAAAGACGTGAATTGGTATATTTTAGCATTATCCAAAACATGAAAAATGAATAACAGAAAAATAAGTTTCATATATGAGACCATATATGCAGTGCATGAAGGTTTATTCAAATCTTTTGATTGCATTTTTCAACACGACAAACTAATGCCCAAAGTATTTTGTCAGCTCAAAGCACATCTTAGGATGATTAAAAACACAATTGCAGATGTTAAAGTCGAAAATGTTTAAAAGTGTGCGTGTGTGTTTGTGTTTTTTGTCATTTTTATTTTATTGAATTTTTCGTCGACGCTTATGCACGCAACTATGCTTCAAATAATTGACAACTTGTTTCGTGCAAAAACATATAAGTTATGTATATACAATTATGCGATAAAATTTCTGACGTAAAATAATGATTTGCGTAAACTGATACAAAGCGACTTGTAAGAGTATAAAATTGTCACGTTTCCTTGCTTCTGATTTTTATTTAAAATTGTATACTATAGTTTCAACAACGCAATAACCTGGTGCATCTTACGAAACGTACGTGCTGCTTCCATATCACTTTCATCATTTAGTGCTGTTAATAAGGTTTATAGCATATCTGACAAGATGAAGATAGAAATACAAATCTACATTTTTCAAGGCCCTACTACATCATAGCGAAAGAAGATATTGTGTGTGCCTTTTTTGTGTTTTATGTGTATGACGTTTTTGTGTGTTTTCCTCGGAACTTCTTGTTCGGAGCTGAGAAAATACTGGAAGGAGTTTAACGAGTGAAAGTACAGAATATAAGTATCATAACTATTGCTTACCGAAATGTAAACTAAGATTCCTCTCGCCACTATTTTGAAAACTGTTCAAGACTTCAGAAGTCATATAATGGTGTCGGTATTTGAGAGAAAGTGCAAAGTTTTAGAATATTAACTGTTAAAGACTTCAGAAGTCATATAATGGTATCGGTATTTGAGAGAAAGTGCAAAGTTTTAGAATATTAACTTTTTCTCCTTTGTTTAATAATCTTGTTTCGTTTTTACATTTACTTTTGACGAGAGAAAAAATCTTGAAACCTTTAATGCCATTTACTTTAAGTACATGCCAAGACATTAACAAAATATATTGAGGTAGTTTACTGAAAGTAAGAGCCAAAACCCTTTGTTTGCCTTGAAGTATCTCTTATTTTCATCCTTTAAAATCATGCACAATATTTTAAAAAATATATATTCACTAATGAATTATATTGAGATGATTTTAGTGCAAGAACCGAAGTTCCTAGTTTTGCTACTTTCGATATGCAGTACTTTTTTCAGGAGAATTAAAGGGGTGGTGTAATAGAAACTGTCATGTTAAATATCTCATACACAAATTTGAAATCACCCTTGTGCAGGAAATTGTCCTTAGACGAACTTGATTTTTAATAACTTAGACATATATCTAAAGTAGACGTTTTCATGTTATGATGTCATTACCACAATCCACGTCATAAAATGAAACAATTGACAAAGAAAATTAAAGTTCCATAGAAAAAGCATTTTAAACGACGAGAGAAAGAGTAAAATGAATATTCAAATAACGTTTAATTCAAAGGCAAATCAAAAGGTCTTGAGTAATTGTTTTTTTTTTTTTATTCTATTGCTTGTATTTTAACTCTTATGGTGTAATTATGTCAAGGGTCGAATTAATAAAACCTTTTCTTTCCTGAAACTGACAACACTATTCATAATCAACTTGCCTTCTTGTCTATCTTCGGTCAATTTCTAGAATTAACACATAAAGTACGAAAGATACCTCGGCGAATGTACTCAGTTAAGGAGGTTTCATGTGACTGAACTCCGAAAACATGTCAAACAACAACTAAATTTGAATTTGTGTCGTGCATAAAGATTATTATTTCAGCTAAATCATAATAAACTTTCGAACGTGTTAAGAGCTCGTCACGACAATTAAGTTATAAATTGTGTCACATTGAGCTTTAATGCTGTGTAACAAAATATGGAAGAGCAAACCTGGGGGCTTGAAAACTGTCACGTTTCTTTGACAAATTTCCATAACTTGAATATCTAATATTTCCATTTTTAATATGTAACTAAAATTTACAGAGATTTTGCACGATAGGTTAATAACTGTTTATCAACATGCAAGCAGACATATTGAAAACGAAACAGTCCTTTATCTTTAAATTAAAAAAAAATAATAATAATAATGTTTTACTAGTATTTGATGAAATTAATACATCTTAAACACAAGAGAATGTGACATGACCATTCTCAAACTGCAGGGCTTCTGTTTATATAGGTGGACATCAAAGTTACCTTGTGGAAACTTTTGTTGGAGCTTGTAGATTTGATTGAATAAAACATCAAAGAATAACTTAAGAACTCGAAATGCATCTTAGTCAAAATAACTCAGTTGATCCAGAAATGTCTACATAAGAACAGCAATTAAGAACATTTACTCCAAAAGAAAGGTTACTGCAATTAAATTTGAAGTTGAATCGATACACTGAAGATTATTGACTTATACAAAATTTCGTAAACAATGGCAGCAAGTCTCAAGTATTAACCATCCTTCAAGTTTCAAATTAAAAGAATAAGGAGAACCACAGTTAAGCTCGTGACAAGATATTTACTGGTGATTTTAACAAATTGCATTAAGTCTGCAAACATTCGCACTCGTGCAGAGATAACATTTCTGCTTCCTCTACCTTCTTTTCGGCATAGGAAAAATCAGTCCCTTGTTCTAGGATTCAAATTAGTATCCATTATAATGGTTTGACAAGAGTCGGGATATTTAACAAAGACAAATATGTAAGAGTGACATAAATATGTCAATACAAAAACCAAAGTTATTGATCTTGAATATTTAAATTTAAGGTCAACAGCTATTCGAAAGATATTCAAGAACAACAATCGTCTGCGACCCGTGACGGGTAAAATAATAATACAAAAAAAACGAGACTGTTTGGTTGGATTCTGTGTTGTCACTCTTATTATATTTGCTGCTTTCCTGTCAAAACTATAATGTGAACTATTTCCTAGAGGAAAACGATAATTGAAAATGGCATGCAAGAGATACCGTATAAAAATGAAACATTAATGCATTTGTGATTTCGAAGAGAAACTTGCTTTATATTCACTTTGTTCTAAACGGAAAACTTGTTATATTGGCCATAGGGTACATTATAATGATGTACAGCTGAAATAATTTTCCTGATTGGTCATAATAGCTCTGAAAATATGTCCAACTGTTGCCCTTTTTGTAACAGTAATTGCCATTTAGAAGTGAAAGAAAGTTCAAGGTGAAAACGCGGTCAGTATGTCATTAAGTCATAGGACTTGATGTTCCGAGTAATTGTTTTAAAACAGTTTCAACTTATATGCCGTTATTATACTGATATGGTTAATTTGCTTATTTATTTTTCACGAATGAATTCATTGTTTGAATCATAATATCGTGATACAGGAGTAGAAATGTGACTTAATGCCACCATGAAAGCCCCATATAATGACCCTATGACTTGGTTAAGGTGAACAATATCAAAACTGAATGATCAGTGTCGTTAGAATTTCATGTATTAAAGAAATACATAAATCAGCATTTATTTGGCGTCATAAAATGACAGTTTCATTGTTCTTTATTTGCTATAACAATTACTCCTTGAACATAAATCGGAAAAAGAGGTAGCGCGAGCTCAATTACAGATCTAAAAACAATTCACATATTCATACTCCAATGATTAGTTTCTTTCTGTGAATTTGTTATTTCAATGACAACCTATTGTATTCTTCCTTGACAATGTCAACGTCTATGCAAGTGTTTGAGAAATGTCATGTGAACTTTTTCTCAATGTTTCATCCTGCAATATACCATAATGTATATGTTTTGATATTGTTTAATTATGTAACAACTGATGATGGTCAGTCACATGTTCCACTTTTGTCCGTCACTTAACAATGTAACATTTCTAAAAAAAAACACATAAAGTACGAAAGATACCTCTGTGGATGTACTCAGTTAAGGAGGTTAATAATATCGTTTCCTATTAAGCGAGGTGAGTGTTGTTCCGTTTAAGTAGTTAAACTGACAGTTCTACTATTTAACTTCTAATCAATGTTTTTTGCACAGACATTTTTAAGTGATTAAACCAAACTTATAGCATGGATCTGAACATATATTTACATCAACAAAGTCTCCACATTATGCTTTCTTATTACGCAGTTAAGTAAAACAGAAAGAACAGTAACAGTGTCTTATTCAGGAAGTTGAACATAATGTAATAATGTCTGAATTCCGAGAAACACCTGCAGATATTTCAAGAATATACTTTTCTGTCTGTTCCCGTTCTTTTTCATTCATACATGTCTCAGAAAACACCAGTTAGAGTGAATATGATATGTGAAAACTATCAATGAAAAGCAAACTAATAAACAAACAAACATTCAAATGTCATAATTAACATTTTTTTTAATACATCTGACCTCAACTCAGGAATAACTTTGAAAGATTTTAATAAGTACAAGAAAATTTATTCAAACAATAGAATAGATTTCAAGTAAAACAAACCACGCTTACGTAACATTTTACTACATCAGCAGATGCTTGAAATGTGAAAAGAATCTTCAATATTGAATACAATATTGCATATATTGATACCCTATTGATTGATACATTCTCGCTACATATTCATATTTCTTGTAATCTTTTATGCCCGTTAGCTCTTAAGAACACATCGAAAGTTGTTGCTTGTTTTATTTCTGTATTAACTCATGTGCTAGATAATGTGAATTAGAAACTTACTTGAGATTTTGGTAAAAAAAAAATTCTTTTACATATAATTGAAAGCAACGTCTTGTATCTTATATTTATCCCTCTCGATGGTCGTTTGCTGGTTCATGTGGAAAAGTTACGGATGACTCTCACCCTTTGTAGGATTCGAACCAGCAACCTCCGGAAAGGCAATTCAAAGCTCTAACCCCTCGACCAGTGCTCCTCCTTGAGAGTTCGTGTCTCTATACAGTTATATGATTATATTATCTCAAACACGTCATGCAGTGAGTGATAAAATATAACTAAAGTACTCACTGTGATATTATATTGTGTACTTTAATGATGCCGAGTTGTCTTGTTTCCTTTATTCGTACATTCTAGAAAGTTTACGACATCACTCAAGGTGACCCAAAAAAATGTTTTTAGGTAGATAATACACATGAATTGGTTCAAATTGGCTGTAAGCTTGTTAACACGTCATTGAGAGATAAATGTACACATTGATTAATAGCTTTGTCAGTGTGCCGTTTTAGGTAATTTCGTTTCAATAAAATTGCGATAATCCAATAAAGCCTCTGTTAATCAGGGTAATACAATACTTGTGTGTGGCATTACTTATATCATACCCATGGATTGATTTCAGAAAGCAAAGAAAAGTAACTTGCCTGTATCACGTTAAATAAAACGTTATTTTAAATTGTAATTATAGGTCTCAAGAATCGTTTTAAAGAGTCAAACATCTGAAAACGCAGAAGTAGTTTGAAGTGATAACTTCATAAAGAATAAACATTAACAAACATGAGCTATGCCGATATCAAGTTTTTTCAAAGACACATATTCAAAAACGTCAATCATCAATGTATTTCAACAACATGCCTAAACTCGCATATATTTCTTTAAGTTTATAAAATCTTTTTTTCTTTTTTTCATAAATTTTGTATGTCATCTTGAATTGTTGGTGAATAGGGCTTAGGGCGCCCTTCGAGTGCTGAATATATTTCACATCATTTCATTAAGAAAAAAAAATCGTAACAATTTTTGAGAATGTTACATAGACTGTTTACCTTTTGTGAATTAAATCTTAACTGGTGTTAGTGTCATGTAATGATCTGACTTAAGATGCATTTTGTTTGTAATGTAGGCATTCAGCCTAGATCGTGTTAATATATAACTACATTCAGTCATTAGCAAAACTTTATCTTCTTTATGTTTCTGTTTTAAACTTTAATTTCTTTTTGATTATGGAGAAAGAAGAGCTCGTTCTGCAGACTCCAGCAAGGATTGTCTGGAAATACCCATAGATATGAGGAAATGGTATTTAACGCACGCCCACACAGTCTGAAAATAATTAGAGATAACAGATTGTTGAAGATTATAAGATTTAATGATGTCCAAAAATATCAGATGAACTTTAAGGACGTTTAGATTTTAAGGAAGTCCATCAGACAAAAAATGCTAATAATCTACAAATGTTTTAAAAGACTGACAACTTGTAAAAGAGAAGATGTACTAATACTCTGAAGACGATATTCGTTTTAATGTCCTTCGTTCTTAAAATGTATTCGTTTCCATATAAATAGGCCAAATGAGCCTCAGAAAAGACTACACTATTTTTTCTTTAGAAAAAGCAAATTTGTGTTTTACAATATTTTAATAATGGATTTAGAGCATGTCAGATGCTTATCAATTGAAGATAGTTGCACTGAATGTGAAATAATTTGTTATAAAAGTAGCAACATGTAAACAAAGTGGTATTTTGACATCTATACAAAATACTAATTCACTATAGCTTTAGGAGTGGCATAAAAGAAAAATAAACAAAACATTGTTCGACTATGGCTAATGAGTATCATTTTGGAAATTGTAACAGTACACTAAAAATAGAAATAAATGCTTTTGAGAAATTAAAAATAATAGCATTTCTGGGGCTAAATGGGCCTATAAATGAATGTTGGAAGAAACCTTTTCTCATTTACCTGTAAATTAATGACAAAACAACAACACATTGTGAACTCTATAAGTATACAGCCGTTGCTAAGTTAAACTTAGTCTTAGCTAAAATAGCTTTCCAAGAAAGGAACGAACAAACATAGCACTGACTGATAAAAACTAACTATGCATGAATTTGGGTTACAACTAGGAAGAGAATTCAGCCAAAAATGCACGATCAATAGTATGTGAAATATCTTTGACATTTGATTACATTATACGTATTGTCTTCCGTTGTCTCTTGCGTGCTGTGCACTCGTCCATTTCTTTCTTGCAAATTGTTTATGAACCTTTTTTCTATGTTTCAATTGGAAATGATAAATATTATACAAATCATTACGGAGATTATTCGAAGAGACGTGACAGATTCTATGCCGGTGCTGGCTGTTTAGATTCAATTACACAACATAAAAAGCTCAGTCTGACTAGATTTATTACTAAATTGTAACCACATTCTTTCAACACGATATACAATGTACTGTAACATAACAAAACAATAGCATGACAGGAAATTTTATGTCATAGGATCTGACACAGCTATCTATCAGTTAGCTGTAATTTGGTAATGACGCGTTTCCATGTTTGCATCTAAGGAAAATATAACTTTGTGCTCTCATCTGATGATTCAGAAGATTATTTCGCCCTTATGGTACGTGTAGACATTATTATCACGATTTCAATTCGTTTCTTTATCTGTCTTTCCTTCCTTCATTTATGTCTTCATAAAGATCTAAAAATTAAAGGTTTGAGATCGGCTTATTCAGTTTGGACCAGGATCATATAAATTCATTTTCTTTTTTGGGTATTTCCAGTAGATTTCAATATCTTTTGCACCGTTTATAGTATAAATAAACTAGCAAATTGATGTTAAAGTAGTTTTTGACATAATAGTTTCGCAAAAATATGGTGTCAATAAAATGATCAGTTGAAATGATTACTGTGTTGGACAGTCGCGTTGCTACCCTAAGTTGGGCATCTTATTAAGGTACGTATGAAAGGCTTGCCAAAATGCTAAAACCTCAAAAGATTAAAATAGTCTCGTTTAGTAAAAAAGCATTGTGCTTGTGGTCAAAGTTTCTGCACCAAAATGCAGAGATAAAAATAGATTTTCAGAGTGCTAAAAACGTAAGAAATAACAAAAAAATGTTTTAGAAAGGAAAGGTAACTAGCTAGCACAGAATTTTAATAGGACTGAATCCTCTGAAAAATCTCAAACAAAATTCATAAAGTTTTAACTAAGTATATAACTAAAGTATATCATTTCCTAAATTATATCAATAATAATGCCATTACTTCAAAACACACAAACAAATAACAAATCAGGCAACTATATACTGTCGTTTATTTTTCTTGTTTTGCAATTGTCAAAAACAGAAAATAGAAAACATCAAGAAATAGTCATTTACAAAATTAGAGAATTGCGTTTGCACGTTGAAAAACAATAGCGTGTGGCAGAAAATTAGCGATTCAAAATTATTTTATATTAAAAGACAAATTCAGGCGGGAAGGTCAAATTGAGATTTTGTTTTCTGAAAATGACGACAATTTTCATAAAAAACATTTTTGGGTCACCTTGAGTGATGTCGTAAACTTTCTAGAATGTACGAATAAAGGAAACAAGACAACCCGGCATCATTAAAGTACACAATATAATATCACAGTGAGTACTTTAGTAATATTTTTATCACTCACTGAATGACGTGTTTGAGATTATATAATCATATATCTATACAGAGACACGAACTCTCAAGAAGGAGCACTGGTCGAGAGGTTAGAGCGTTGAATTCCCTATCCGGAGGTTGCTGGTTTGAATCCTACAAAGGGTGAGAGTCATCCGTAACTTCTCCACATGAACCAGCAAACGACCATCGAGAGTGATTAATATAAGATACAAGACGTTGCTTCCAATTAGATGTAAAAGAAATGTTTTTTTACCAAATTCTCATGGTAAGATTTTAATTCACGTTATCTAGCGCATGAGTTAATACAGAAATAAAACAAGCAACAACTTTCAATCTGTTCTTAAGAGCTAACGGTCATAAAACATTACAAGAAATATGAATATATAGCGAGAAAGAATCAGGCAATACAGTAACAAAAGTTAGTAGGATGTATAGCGATTAAATGATCGGATGGTTTCAGATCAATGCATGCAGTATTGAAGTTTCTTTTCACATTTAAAGCATCTGCTGATGTAGTAAAATTTTACGTAAGCGTGATTTGTTTTACTTGAAATATATTCTGTTTGAATAAATTTTCTTATACTTATTATATCTTTCAAAATTATTCCTAAGTAGAGGTCAGATGTATAAAAAAACATGTTCTTTATGACATAATTTGGAAGTGAAAATAAAGATGACTATGACAAAACATAGCAACACAAGAGTTAACATTTTTAACATATAACATCTGAGGTACTAGTGGACTCGGTTTTAATTAATATAAATATTACGTCTTCTCTTACATCATACGGCGTAATAACGTCAAACGTGACATTGCTCATTCACTTCGTCCTAAGAAGTAATTTAAGTATTTAGAGTCAATGTCATTTACATTCGAGTTTTATTTATTTTTTTTTTTTTTATTTTGGAACAAGATGTCATAAAAAGAACCGAAGCTTATTAACATTTCATAGAAATATTAATTCAACTTGTCTAGGAAAAAAGGTTTTAAGTTAATCTGAAGCTCGTTTAATTGACACATCGAAAATAGGTTTAAAGACCTTGAGTTGGGTTACTTTGGTTTATAAAAAAAGATGTACGCATGGCTGAATGCTTAAAAGTACTGCTGTATCTTCTTTTAAAAATATCAAAATATTGCCAGGATCTGAGACCAACAAATAAATGAAATTTGTCAAATCGTGTAAAATGTATCACAAAATACAGAATCATTGCCGTTTTAAAACCTCTTAAAATTATTGCTAGCCTACAGAAAATGAGTTTTCTTTCAAAGTTACATTTGAATGTTTATTTGTTTATTAGTTTGCTTTTCATCGACGGATTTCACACATCATATTCATCATATTCACTACAGCCGGCGTTATCTGATACTCGTATGATCGAAAAATAACGGGAACAGACAGAAAAGTACATGGCAGACTTGTATTCTGGAAATATCTGCATGCGCTTCTTGGAATTCAGACATTATTTCATTATGTTCTACTTCCTGAATAAGACACTGTGTTACTGTCCTTTCTGTCTTATTTAACTGCGTAATAAGAAAGCATAATGTTGAGAATTTGTTGATGTAAATATATGTTCAACTCTAATGCTATAAGTTTGGTTTTATCATTAAAGAAATGTCTGTGCTAAAATATGGAAGTTAAATAGTAGAACTGTCAGTTAAACTAAACCGAGTAACACAATCCTCGCTTTCTAGAAAAATGTCATTATCCTTTGAAGCTGAAAAACTTACCAAATCGTAACATATGTAATATAAAAGTAACATCTTGTTATTCGCATTTGAACACTCATGATTGCCTTATATTAAGATAAAAAGTCAGTTGATATACCAGTCATAAAATTGATATTTTCGTCAGTGGGGAAAAAGAAAACTCCTTTCGTATCACTAGATAAGTCTCGACAGTTATATATGTGAAATAATCCTGTTTTATATCAAACCTTAATCAAAGAAATAAGGAAAATCTTGTAGGAAGGAATAAGGCACATTGTGAAAACTACAGAATATAGTAATTTCATTAAAACATTAGAGTTGTCTGTAGCTGCGAATAATGGAAAATAAAAAAAAAATTAAAAAAAACGCCTTGAAGTTCTCTTTTTCTTAACCCATAATGCCATTTTGTCGGTTGGGCGAGTCCATTTTTAATTTAAAGAGATTCTGATTTAAATGTTCAATTTCATTCTATTTAGGGAAGAAAGTCCATTATGCAAACATTGTAGACCCTGATCAGATACTGCATTGTTTGCCTATGTCTACTTTTGTAGACGTTAAGCATTAAGTAGTTAAGGATTCACCCGCCGTTTGGAAGTAACAGTGCATATTACTATTTGTTTATTCTCTTAAAATGTTAAGTGTAACTATCAAGCTTTAGGGATTTGTTTAAGTGTTGATTTGAAATGTTTGTTGTTCTTCAGTTGAAGCTCATTCAGTTGAGATTGTCTTAGTATGTAATGAACCGCATTACGTCTTTGGCAGAGTTACATCCTTTTTAGATAATGAAAAGTGAGACGGAATAAAGCAAATGGATTATAGACTGCTCATGAATGACATATTTCCTTGTCTCTACAATGATTAAATAGACTTTAAGGTCATTTATAGTTTAAGGAAGGCCCTTGATATGTCAACAGAAACTGTATAAAAGTCTTGCTCGTCTACATGTGTATTGAAATGCTGACAAGAGAAAGAAGCTGTGACAAAATTCAATGTTCGTGACTTTGTGCAAGATTGATTTGACCAAAAAATGAAAACATAATGCATCATGTCCATTTGGTAAGGTGTAGCCAGTTCTAGAACTGCTTTTAGATATATAGGAAGAATTCTTTTACTGAAAAATTATCAAATTGTTCTATTTCATAGACCATTTACCTGGCTTTCCTAGAATATCTTGCCTTTCTTATGATGTAATTTACTTGAAATGTTGTCAAGAGATATGTTTCGTCACCAGAAAAAATTTGCTTCCAGCCATATAAATGAGCAACATAATGAAATTGGAAAAGCCACAAGAGAAATAATGATATAAAATGAGAGTCCTTAACGGGCAGAATTTGTACGTAGTATTTATAAGATCATCGGAAAAGAATCAATACAAGCGTAAATGTTATGTCAAAGAAATTGCCAGTGACAGCGCATCATTATAAAATGGTTTCAGATAATGAGACGCATTAAGTTTTCATCGAGAAAACAGATGCTTTCTGCGGGCGAAAAAAAGTAAAAAAAAGACCTCTTCAATGATCCTGAAGTTAAAGAAATAGTATGAATGATAGTTCTGTGTTTTGACAAATTTTGCACAGTAGTAACGCGGATAAATCAATGCTTTGGAAGAACTGTGGAATCTAAATGGCGGACAAAAGCGGAACATGTGACTGACCATCATCATGTTTTACATAATTAAACAATGTTAAAACATATTCATCATGGTATATTGCAGGATGAAACAATCAGAAAACGTTCACATGACACTTGCATAGACGTTGACATTGTCTAGGAAGAATAGAATAGGTTGTCATTGAAATAACAAATTAACAGAAAGAAACTAATCATTTGAGTATGAATGTGTGAATTATTGTTTTAAATGTGTAACTGAGGTGGCGCTACCTCTTTTTCTGGTTTATGTTCAAGGAGTATTTGTTACAGCAAATAAAGAACAATAAAACTGTCATTTTATGACGCCAAGTAAATGCTGATTTATGTATTTCTTTCATACTTGAAATTCTAACGACACTGACCTTTCAGTTTCGATAATACTACACTTTAACTAAGTCATAGTGTCATTATATGGGGCTTTCATGGGGGTATAATGTCACATTTCTTATCCTGTATCACGATATTATGATTCAAACAATGAATTCATTCGTGAAAAATAAATAAGCAAATTAAGCATAGCAGTATGATAACAGCATGGAAGGATGTTCTTTGAAACTGTTTTAAAACAAACAAAAAAACCGGAACATCAAGTCCTAAGACTTAATGACATACTGACCGCGTTTTCGCCTTGAACTCACTTTCAATTCTAAATGGCAATTACTATTAAAAAAGGCAACAATTAGACATATTTTCTGAGCTATTATGACCAGTCGGGAAAATCGTTTCATATAAAATTATTATAAAGTACCTTTGGCCACTATAACAAGTTCTCCGTTTAGAACCAAATGAATATAAAGCAAGTTACCCTTCGAAATCACAAATGCATTAATGTTTCATTTTATACGGTATCTTTTGCATGTCATCTTCAATTATCGTTCTTCTCTGGGTAACAGTTCACTTTTCTTACATGGTTTGTCTTTGTTAGATTTCCCTTCTTTTGTTAAACCATTATAATGGATACTTACTTGAAACCTAGAACTAGGGACTGATTTTTCCTATGCCAAAAAGAAGGTAGAGGAAACAGTATTGTTCTGTCTCCATTCACCCATCCGTTTGTCCGGAAAATAACTCTAACTCTTAAATGTATTCATTTGAAACTTTCATGACAGTTCGTAGGTGGCAGTAAGAAAAAAGTGCAAAATTAAAGAATTACAACTATGTCCTGAATATTTGCAAATCACCAATTAGTATCTTGTCACGAGCATAACTCTGGTGCTCTTTAAATTTGACACTTGAAGGATGGTTAATACTTGAGACTTGCTGCCATTGTTAACGAAATTTTATCCGTAGTATAACTCAGTAATCTTCAATGTATCGATTCAAACTTCAGTTACCTTTCTTTTAGAGCAAATGTTCTTAATTGCTGTTCTTATGTAGACATTTCTGGATCAACTGAGTTATTTTGACTAAGGCGCATTTCGAGTTCTTAAGTTTTCTTCGATGTTTTATTCAACAAATTTATAAACTCCAACAAAAATTTCCAGTATGTCACTTTGATGTCCACCTAGTTAAACAGAAGTCCTGCAGTGTGGGAATGGTCATGTCACATTCTCTTGTGTTTGAGTTTTATTGATTTCATCAAATACTAGTAAAACATTGAATGGGATTTTTAAATTTAAAGAGAAAGGGCTGTTTTTTTTTCAGTATGTCTGCTTTCATGTTGATAAACAGTTATTAACCTGTCGTGCAAAATGTCAGTAAATTTCAGTTACATATTCAAAATGGAAATAACAAATATTCAAATTATTCGAGAAACGTGACAGCTTTCAAGCCCCCACGTTAGCTCTTCAATATTTTGTTACACAGCATGAAAGCTCGATGTGACACAATTTATAAATTAATTGTCGTGACGAGCTCTTAACACGCTAGAAAGTTTATTATAATTTAGCTAAAATAATAATCTCTATGCACGACATGAAGTGTATGACAAAAACTCAAATTTAGTTGTTGTTTGACATGTTTTCAGAGTTCAGTCGCATGTAACCGAGTGCATTCGGCGAGGTATCCTGTGTACTTTATGTGTTAATTCTAGAAATGTTACATTGACCAGGTAGACAAGAAGGCAAGTTGATTATGAAAGTTGTTGTCATTTTCAGGAGAGAAAAGCTTTTATTTATTTGACCCTTAACATTACAGTACAAGTGTTAAAAATACGGTCAGAGAAATCTATTGTAAACAATAGAAACAAATGAAAAACAATTACTTAAGACCTCTTAATTTGCCTTTGAATTAAACGCTATTTGAATATTCATTTTGTTCTTTCTCTCGTCGTTTGAAATGCTTTTTTTATGGAACTTTAATTTTCTGTGTCAATTGTTTCATTTTATGACGTGCATTGTAGTAATGGCATCATAGCGTCATGGTTCAGGAGAACATGTACTAAAGATATATGTCTAAGTTATTAAAAACCAAGTTAGCCAATAGACATTTTCCTGGAAAAAGGAATAAAGGGTATTTTCAAATCATTGTATCAGATATTTAACATGATAGTTTCTATTACACCACCCCATTAATTCTCCTGAAAAAAGGACTGCATATCGATAGAAGCAAAACTAGGATAAATTTAAGAATTTAGATTCCTGCACAAAACTCATCTCAATATAATTCATTAGTGATCACATTTAGTTAAAATCTTGTGCATGATTTTAAAAGAAAAGAAAACATGAAAAAGGGAGATACTTCAAGGCAAACAAAGGTTTTTGGCACTTTCAGTAATCTACCTCAATATTCTTTGTTAGTGTCTTGACATATACTTAAAATAGATGGCATTAATGGTTTTTGAGTATTTTCTCAGCTCCGAACAAGAAGTTCCGAGGAAAACACACAAAAAACGTTATACACATAAAACACAAAAAAAAGCACATAATATCTTGCGCTGTGATGAAGTAGGGCCTTGAAAGATGTAGATTTGTATTTCTACCTTCATCTTGTCAGACACGCCATATCCCTTATTAACAGCACAAAATGATGAAAGTGATATGGAAGAAGCACGTACGTTTCGTAAAATGCACCAGGTTATTGCGTTGTTGAAACTACAGTATACACTTTTAAATAAAAGATCAGAAGCAAGGAAACGTGACAATTTTATACTCTTACAAGTCGCCTTGTATCAGTTTACGCAAATCATAATTTTAGGTTTTAGGTAATTTTATCGCATAACTGTATTTACAAAACGTTTTTTGCACGAAACAAGTTGTCAGTTATTTGACACAGTTGCGTGACAAAGCGTCAACGAAAATTTTAATACAAAAGATTGGAAAAAAGCACACACATGCACACTGTTATAAATTTTTTGACTTTATTTTCTGCAACTGTGTTTTGAGCATGCTTCTTCTTTAAACCAATTTTATTTCTAATCATCCTAAGATGTGCCTTGAGCTGACAAAATATATACTTTGGGCATTAGTTTGTCGTAATGCAATCACATTTTGGCATTAGTTTGTCGTAAATGCAATCACAAGATTTCTTGCACCGCATATATGGTCTCATAAATTATATGAAACTTATTTTTCTGTTATTCGCTTTTCATGTTTTGGATAAGGCTAAAATATACCAATTCAATTCTTTTTGCCTGTACCAGAAAGCCGTCGTCATCCGTATAGAAGTCTTAAGCCTTTGACCTCTACCCCTGTTAAGTCGAGTTTTCGGCATTGGATGGATATGCATTTCAATAATATATAAAACTAAACATAAGGAACATAAAAAATACTCTTATCTCCTCCAATAGCAGATAAAAACTTGTTAGCTTAAACTATAGAGGCGTCTTTTTCTGGTTGAAATTTAAAAGGAAACTTTTTACGTAATGATTTTACAGAAGCACGTCATTGGAGAAAAGCAGTGCCATGATTAATGGGTTTGTTATTGACACAAAATATCCTGTCTCAGACAAAGAGCGTTTGATTATTATGTTTCTTTTGTAGAACATTCCGTAGCATGCTGTTAGAACGTGGTTACGATTTAGCCTTAGAGTTTTCTGCATTGTGCATGTTAATTGTATTAATTGATATGAACAACTAATTAAGAGGAAAATATTAGGTTCGCATATCCTTATCATTATTTGAAACAGGTTATCTTACTTCTAGTCTATTGCCCTAGCATATGACAAAAGGTTAATACACGTACATGCGGGCACTGATGGTTATAGACGAATGCCATCTAAGACAGCTGATCACAACACCAGGCAAAGGTCTGTGTTCTTTTAGGTCAAAAAGGACTATGTTTTGCCTGATTACATGAAAGTAACTTGCCACTGAAATGAATTATCATTATCTGGGAAAGAAAGAAATGACTTAACTCTTTTATAAGACATTTTACAAAAAGCCATGAAGAACGTTTTCCAAAAACATCAACATTCAAAGGAGACTTGACTGACAATAACCATTTGCATCAGAGAAACAATCAAAGAGCACTTAATGTCTACCACTTAGTTAAAACTTATTTATTTAAAATCGATTTTGAGGCAAGTTCTTGCAACTTATATATCCCTCTCGATGACTGCTTCCTAGGTTCAAACCCAAAAGTGTGGATTCTACTAGTCACTGATGATTCATGGTGTTAAAAAATTTCAAATAAGTGAAACAGGTGCCCTTTATAGACCTGATTTGAACATTGCAACAATACATTCCAGACAAACGCCTTACTTATAAAAGTGGGATTACAAGTTTTTAACAAAATTGGCTTTCTATGTATTCTCAAAAGTTTCTGTAACTGTCAGATTCCGATTCTTGGATGTTATTGATAATTTTAACTTGAAGATGTTTCAGACAACGACTGTTTCCACAAGTAAATTATATTTCAACAAAATATATATTGTTTGTGTAGAACTTATAGCAATAACCCAACTCAACGCTTTTTTTGAAGAGAAAAAGACAACGAAAAATAGTATCTATTTTCATCTTTAATGTATAACATAAGATAAGATTATGTATAGCGTAATATGTTCTTTAAATAAATAGTTTTTATCATAATAAGTTCACCTACAGCTTCGAAACTCCTGTACAAAAAGTGTACAAATTTTCTTTACAAAATGTGTACAAATTTACTGTACAAAAAGTGTACAAATCTACTGTACAGAAAGTGAACACATTTACTGTATAAAAAGTGTACAGTTTCCTTTGATGTCATGAATCTGTTCACAATTAAAGGTGACGAACAAGGGACACGTTCCTCTTGTTAAAGGAGTTACTTGTATGGTCGTTTGGAAGGCTTCCCCTGGCAACACGTTCCTATGAAATCACAAATCAGATAAATTATTTTTTTACGATTTGGCCTCTGAGTTTGCACAGGTAAAATTATACACATGGGCACTTAACATGACGACTACACTGAGGCTGTGTACAATTTTACATAATGCAAAAAGTTTCGCTTTTACTGACTGCTTGATTTGCCGGAGTCTGTAAATTTTACTGTGGAATGAATGAAACAAAGTGACAATTTTTCCAATTTTGTTAAAGTATACATTTGCAGTAACTGCAAAAGAACATCTTTTCGACTGTTTGTTTTACCTTAAATGAAATATGACCATTAATCAAAGCATTTTGGTTATTTATCATTTAAAGTTACACATGAATATTAAAACATCTAAGGTACACCTGTCACAAGTTTTACTCACCTCGTTGTATAGACTTTCATGTCCTTCATCCCAGGACACTCAGCCACTATGATACAGTTCGAGAGTGACCTTGTCTGTAGAGGATTTGTGAAGCTAATAGTAACCACCACAGGAGCACCGGCCCTTAGGAACTTATCGCTAACCTGAAAAAAGCCGGTTCAAATGTATTTTTTTCTCAAGCCATACAAAACTCCACAAGGGCTTGCCTTGTATTTTAAAAAGCAAAGTCCAACAAGAGAAACATATATACGAAACACATAATTCAAACGATTTCTCTTACGTTTCAATTTGTTATATCAATTCAACAGTTATTGTTACAGAAAAATATGTTGAAAGGAATTTTTAAAAAATCAACTTTTGTTCTTCAAGGTTTGAAAGATCATTCGAGTATACCTCCAATGACTGACTTGTATTTGAAACAGTTTTTCAACAACAACAACAACACTTTATTAGCAGCTCGGGATTACAGCCTTTGACTAACAGAACAACGAGAAACAGGTAGATATATAACCACATATGCATCGTAAACACAAAATACACACATTCTGTATAAGTTAAACATTGAAACTACTTATTGCGGCTGTCTTACTTTATACAAATTTGCCAAAAATTTACACACACCCATAAGAATTATCTTATTTCTAGATGCCATAATTCTACAAAATTTGTTTATATTAGGCCATGCTATTTTTGGTAAAACTTTTCATCTTAAACAGTGAAGTTTTAGACTTCGTAAAAAAGGTTTTTTTATAAAAAAAAAAAACTAAGATGTACTTTGACGGTGAGATCGGGTAGCCTCAGTCTAAATGTTTCTAGGGCGGCAAACTGTTGACCCGATTCCTTGACTTGACTAATCATTCCCAACCGGAACATGGCTGCTTCCGCTACAGTATCCACATAGTCGTCAACCGATATATGCATGACAATCTTTTGTTCTGTTTAGAAGACAAAAACAAGAAAGATATTAGTAGAAGATAAAAGTACAAAATCCCACAGATTATTTTAAACTCTGCGTATTCCTCCGATTCAATCGTTTTTCAAAGACACATATACATGCCTACTTACAAAAAAGCTAAATAGAAATGTCTGCCGTTTTATCATGATTCTCAAATTAGTTACGCTGATACATGTAGCATTTTGATTAGATCAAATACTGAGAAAAAGTACCACCGATCAAATTTTAGGCGGTTGTACATTTTTCGATTCTATCTGTGCATGATTTAACAAAGAAGTACAGTTATATTTTCACCACAAACAAGTATATAACAAAAGAGCCCATTGTAATGTTTGTGGGTATTGTTATAAGATTTAAGAGCCATGATGTAGATGCATTAATTATTTTCGTCCAATCGCATTACAGAATATCTCAAATTGCATGGCAAATTTTTATCGCTCTTTAAAGATTCTTTTTTATTTAGAATACAGTGAGTCCTCTAAAATTCTACAAATATTGCCGTACGTTGGTATGCTTCTATTTCGAGGTTAAAGGTTTCCTCCTTGCACGTTTGGACCACAGCTCCTGTGTATTTTGTTACTTCACAAAACATTTTTCCAGAAAGAGTTTTCATTACGCCGGCGGAATTAGAAATCTCAACCACAACGTCGAAGCCAGAACCAATAAAGACAGCTTTTGGTGGTAAGATTTTTATTTTCAGGTCCTACAAAATAAAAACACAGTCAAACAAATTGCTAGAGCAGTGTTCTGTATTATACTTATGTAAAACTTCACGTAAGTAATCACATATTTAAAGTAACTGAAAAACGCGGAATATATATTAGAAATATCATCATCAACAGTGTCATAGTATTCGTGTTACAACCTGTAAGTAAATATTCTAGGTAACGGGGCAACTACTGCGATTTCTACAAATCGAGAGGGCTCGACAGTAGCACAATTACTAAGGTACACTTTATCTGGAAGAAGGCTAGTCTGAATCTGTAAGAGTTAATACTTCAAGTTAGTTTATTGAATGGTGACTTACATTATCGTTTGTATAGATACGGCCGTATCCTCCTGGGGCGCTGTGAGTTGCTGTGAGAACAGACATCCGCTCTCTTTCACTACCTGTTTTAAAAAAGGAAAACCATATATTTACTAAGTTCATTTGAAACCCGCTCTGTGCGAAGCAACTTTGAAACTCGGGAAAAACAAATTTGATCAAGATACCTATTCTAATAGGGACGTTTGTCTATTTAATAAGCTATTACTTTCTTTAAATAATTTGAAGGGGAGTCGCTGGGTTCTTCACAGATACGTAGTTTTAGCAGTAACTGTGTTAATCATAGCGTCTGTATAAATCACGTGGGATAATAACTTCAACTTATTACTGCCAAAAGTCAATACTGGCTATACTAGGCAGGCGCGTGTCAGGAATATTAAAATTATAAAAGTTAATAACGAAGAAAACAAGATTTTACTAAAGAACTTACTTAATCATTTATTTTGAATGTTTAAAATCTATAAAACTAGTTCAGTCCACTGATTAAAGCTGGCACAGTTGGGGTGGCCTTAATCTCGGTCGGTAATTCGTTCAATAGCAATAGTAAATTTGTAAGACATTATTACCTTCCATATATTTGTACTGGTGAGTAATGTCATCTCGGAATTTATCACAGTCGTCAAAGTTCTCTGGTAGCGGAAATCCATCCGCTTTCTTTGTACTTATCTGTTTGCCCACGCTGTTTAATATAAGAAAATAAAATAAATGAATGGAGCGAGACAGAACATATATTGAATCTAAATCATTCCTTGCCTCTACGTGACAAACTTCCAGAACAAAATAGAAAAGGGCGCGACAATAATTATCACAGACCAGTGATTTATTTTGGTCATTGCATGGTACTTGGTTATCTAACAATCTAATTTGTAAGACAATGCAAAAAGTGGTCAGAATTCGTAAGTAAGTAGGCCTTTCAAAGTTATTAAAAACAAAAACACTAAAACCCATTACGACGCTTGTTTTACATCTTATAAAAATTAATGTCGAAATTCCCCTTAAGACGAACAGTTGATTAGTAGAACTATCACAAATGTTAGGATAAACAGGTGTTTGCCTTTGGCTGTTTGTCTTTGGTTTTTTGTTGTTGTTTTTTGTGTGTAACATCAAAATTCAGCCTACTCAAATGCCTTTCTTCCGACATTTATTCACTGAAAATAGCTAGATGTTTGAGAAATGATGTTGTCGAAGATACTGTACTTTAGCTGTGCATTTTATCTTTAAAATCCAGAACTGTGGAACTGATATGTTATCTTACAAAAAAAAATCACAAACATCGAGCGTGCCACCCCTGATGAAAATGTGTAACGTTAACAGATCAGTTAGAAAATGAAGTGAATCCTTGAATACACACTGTGCAAGGCTCTAGTCGCTAATTTCATTTTGCTAAGATTTTATGTTGGAGTTTTATGCCTCTTTCAACCTCCTTTTATTCATATCCCTGCGGTCAGTACACCTAACATGTGTTCCTCGGTATCCAACCAGATAACTAACCAATCTCGCAAGATTGTCGCTTCCTCATATGAATCTGAGGTGAGGAACAAATGAACTTTAGGAGCATTGTCCGAGATATTTTTTTCACGGAGACATTTGGCCGTCCTTGTATGATTTGACACCTGTACCTCGGATTGATAATCCAATTCTCTGCCATCAAAGCTAGCCAGGTCGGCTAGTAAACAGACGGGTGCCAGTATGGTACTGGTTATTTCTTTTTTCTAATAGGACTAAGGACCTATATGTCTTCAGTCTTTTTGATCTCTTTATTAAGTGCAGATCTGTGGCTTCGAACGGTCCAAAACAAATGGTATCTCCGTTGCCAATGTAATTTTAGAAATCAATGGAAGCAGAACAATGTATAAGAAGGGCAAGTCCACGCAAGGAAAGCTTTCTAGAAATAGTGTATGTAATGACTAAATGTTTGTTATATAAAACATTTCATCTAGGGTTTTAGAGGATATATGAATTATTGCGTAGTTGCTGTTTTGAACAATATCAACACTTTTTCTTACAGTTTTTGACAATTTGTTTAAAAAAAGGCATCCAACTTTCCTTTCAGGATTTGAATTCCCTTGTTTAGATAAAATAAAGATAATGTTGATTAAAAATATTTATTTTACGCGAAAATCTTCTTAGTTTTCTTAAAAAATTTACTCACACTGACTTGTCAGAACCAATAACTTGCCAACTTCCATCATTCTGTTTACCCCAGTGTACACGATCAGCATTCACCTCGGCGTAGATAAATGCCGTATCGTAAATGACGTCACATTTTCCGTTCAATATGGCCGACAGCGGTGCTGGACCACAACGGAATTCACCTTGATATAATAAATGTTAAAATATATTAATATCCTACAGTATGTTACAGACTACATTAAAAAGAGAGAAAAACCCCGTTCTTCTTCTGGATATCAACCGGCACCACTATTTTAATATTGTTAATGCCCGAGTTTCACTAATTCCTTTCACTAATATTCGCTATACATGTAGACTGATCTAATTCAAAACATTATGATAATATTTCATTAAGTGCGTTGTTTTAGAGTTGTTTTGCGTTAAAGTTTTACTGGAATAATTCTAAAAATTACCGTCACTAGTTTCTTGCGGTGTTGAGTCTAAAACCTGCCACCCGTCGTTCCCTGCCGGCAAATCTTTTCTTTTCATCCAAACGTCATTCCAAACATGGAAATTCCTGATTAAGTAAAGGAAAGGAAAGTGCTTGTTTATTAACGCGTCACCCTATTGAAAGGGCCAGTATACTTGGCTTATGAGACACACATTTACTCCCCGATTCCCCATCCTATATGCCATGTGCCATGCGGACAGTCAGTCGTTAACCATTCTTACCAAGCGGTCTAGCCAGCACAAGACCTTGACGGAACACGATCCTTCGACCATTCGCTTCGTTAGCGGACGCCTTCACCGCTAGACCACGAAGACGATTATATCAGTGTAGACTATTATCACAAATTAAATTACAATGTGCAGACGCTGTCAGGCTACAAGAGCACAAGCGTGCTAATGCGCAGTGCATTTGTATTGATAATTCAGAGAGAAAACAGCCTTGAACGCTACATACGAATTTTACAAGGGTGACCGTCTATGTTAAATATATGTAAAGATTATTATTTTCAAAAGTGAAAATTTTCGAATTTAATTTCACAAATGAAGCAGTGTTTTAACACACCTACCGTTTCCAAAACCCGTCTTTAAAACCTATGTTAAGGGCTTAGGATTACTTGTCGCAAACTTAGAAAGTTGTTACTGATTTCATTTCAATAAAAGGAATAAAGATCCAAAGTTATAAAACATACATTTATTCGTTTTGCAGTTTATTTATCCTCTATACTTATTTGAATTTAAAAACATTTTTATTGGTAACATCTATTGATTCCCTAGACAAAAAAGGTGACCAAATAGTTAGTAAGACCAGCTAGAGTTGTCTTTTCTTTACTTCCACGTTGAGGATTTAGTCTGGATTACCTGCCCCTAACTGCTAAGTAACGCCCGGGAACCAGGCTAGTTGAGGATTATCAAGTATGAAATGACACTTACCATATTGAGTCGGTATTCACGGAGGAAATTTCGGAGTTTTTCGAAATGTCCCAGTGCACGTCTACCGTCACACTTCCGTCCGTGTCGTGTGCAGAAGAGAAATTTGTCACTGTGCGACAGGGTATACCAAGCGCTCTACAAACTGAAAATTTGTACAAATAAAAATGGCAGATGCTATTCAACTTACAGTTTATGAAGACGATGGTGATAATAGCGACAACGTTCAAATATAATGACGATTAGATTTATTATTATTATTCATGGTAATAATATGACGGTGATGATGATGATGAGGGTGATGATGATGAGAATTATAGCTGTTGTTGTTGTTGCCTTTTATCTAATACTTGGGCTTACATATATACCACTCATAATTACGCCCGCCCCCCCCCCCCCCCCCCACCCTCGAAGAACAGGGGGTAATTTGTTTTGCATTAGTCGGTCGGTCGATCAATAGGTAGATTGGGCAGCTGAGCATGATGAATGGTGAATCCTATTGTATTTGGGCCTCACAGGACAAGCTCAAAGGGACCCACACTTTAAAAACAGTTTGCGGTCAATAACTCAAGAATCTGCACCCAGGATCTTAAGACTTTCCAGGATAGTCTGTCAGACCCATAGGGCTAGTGGTCAAGCTGATGTGCATAAAGGGGTCATTCTGACATCTTAAGTTTTTATTTTTCTAATTTATTTGTTATTTCTATGTTACAGATGCACCCAGATTCACTGACAATCGCTAGATAGTAACTTATGAGGCCAGTTGCTGTTGTCAGCGACATAATAATATTGCGACAGTCCTAACAAAATTTCACGTGCTTCACGAATAAAAGGCTTGAATTTAAAAAAAGTCGTTAAGTTATTAAACGTTACAGTAACATAATATTAGAAATGTCTGTTTACGTCTGCGATCTCTTATATCTGCTTGATTACCTAACAAAATTTAATGCTGCAATCAAGCTGTCTGAAAATGTCTCATTTATGGCGGAAATAAATACACAAATAATATGGAACGCCTAAACTTCCTTGGCATAATATATTTTTTTAATTTGTTCTGCCTTCATTCCAGGTTGTTATATCCATTAACTAGTTTGCCATGTGCATTTTCAGCTTTGTTGTCCAAGTAATAATTCGTCGTGTTCATTTTCGATTATATACGGTGCAAAAAATCTAATTTGTTATGTGCATAAAATAGTTCGGTATGTCCATTTGTCCATAAACCAGTTTGTTCTTGCAATTTTCAGTTTGTTAATACATGTATGTACTCATGAATACTTGGTGTTATATTCAGTGCCTGCCCTTATTTGTTTGGTATGTACACTAGTTTGTTAGGTTTGGGTTACTAGTTTGTGTCGTGCATTTAATATTTTGTTATGTGAAGTTTTCAGAAACTGAAAATTTAATGTTTAGCACAAACTAGTAAATTTACAGCACAACTACTTAATGAACATAACAGCAAACTATACGCAAAATTCATAATATACATAAAAAGTAAGGGTTGGCACCGAATATAAATGAAAATATAAGAGATAAGTTCAGTGGTCCAGAGTTAACGCGTTTGACTTGTAATCCAGGACCGCTCCTCAGCTTACATTTCTAAGTGTCATTCGTATAAGACATTAATTTGAGGTCCGATTAGTGCTATTCATTGAGCAGAGAAAAGAACCAGACCAGACGTGTCTTTGGAATGGTATGCTTTTTGTATCTTGCACTACCTTCCGCAATTTCAAAGCCATATCCATCGTCGGAACCCACTGTATATATTCCGTTATCGGGTGGGTAGTTTACGAGTACCAGACTCACATTCGCCTTAAATTCAACAAAGGTAAAAAAAATCTAGAGACGTTACCTCCACCGGAACTTACTTGTAGTCACTACCCCTGCAAACACGAAACACTGACCATACTTGACCGGTCTGCCTGTCTTCATAAACTTTCTAAGTATTGAAACACTCCCCACCCATGCTAGTGGTGCAGTTCCGTCTCTATAGTTACCAGACCAGCTACCCAACACCACACCGTTGTCATCGTTACTGTTTACCTGGCGAAAAAAGATTGGTATTTCAATCGAAACATCGCAGATTAAATAAGTATTGTTACACTTAAAATTTATTTTGTGCCTTTTGACACAATCTAAATGTTAAAAAATAATAGGCTTTTAGGGCATATCGTTATTGCTTATATTTTAATGAGAGTCCGCCATTTGTTTTTTCGTTATAATGATAGCTACTACTTTGATATCAGCTAAAGTTAAAATGTAACACATTTTTTCTCATTTCAAATGTACTTCTACTGATGGGAGACGAAACCTGAAGAAGGAACGCAAAATTATTTTGGTCAATTTTTGTTTTGTTTTTGTTTCTGAAAGTTCTGCTTTGCGTTGAAAAGAAGTAAAAAAAAAGAAGTAACTGCAGATAATTACAATTTTGAGATATTTATCGTAAATTATTTAAGATGTTATAGCTTCTGTGACGTCATTTTCTCTAAGTTTAGCAACATAATGACTGTTCATGTAACGAATATCATTATAACAAAGCAATTATAATGAAATACCGCCGTATGTTGAAAGTTGAAATCTAACGAGTAAAATTCGCAGGGCTGGAAATTCTTTTAATGAGCATTTTTGTACTGTAGCTGTCAGTTCGCGTGACTTTCTATACAATCAGATAGGACACACACGTGTTTGTAGTCGAGATTTACGATCCATATGACTCTCATTAAAAGCGACAATGACATGTTTGTACTTTTATTCTTGGTGACCTATTTATTTCCTTTAATACGAAAAATAACATTCAAATCTCTATTATCGGCTCAAATGTCATAAAAATGCACAATTGTGTCAAATCTCTTGCCTTAATTTGATTAACGTGGATTTTTACTGTCTGTTTCTTTTGTTTATGACAATGCTCAAACTGGGGTCGTGGGGTGGGGGTTGCAGAACAATGAGAAAGAAAAGTGTGAAATTAAAACTTACCCTGCTAAATATCAGAAATGAAACTGTCTATAATTCAATTTGTACAGACCGATTCCCCATTTAAAGGGACATTTAATTGAAAAGTAACTGACGCAAACGCGAACACGGCAGATCATGGTATGATTGTCCGGATGTATCATAGGATCGCGGCCTGCACTTACCGAAAAGGAAAAACCATTGGCAATAGTAATTAGGATAACTGTATTGTTTTTACAACAAAACAAATAAACGAAAAATGACCAGACTGCAAGGATGCACAATTTGAATACGGCCAACACTTAACGCAAAGGCAAAAATAATTGCCGACAGCAGGATAAGTAAATAAATGAAACAAAAAAACAATAGAGTAATTTAATTAATTAATTAATCAATTAATCAATTATATAACTTATAAACATACAATTTTGGATATAGCTCTTGACATTCGAACGGGATCTCCCATAGATCTCCTTGGTTGTTTAGCGAAAGCTTTCTTCATACAGTAAATTGATGCCTCCAGGATACCAGATTCAAACTGAAACAAATAAAGAATGAACATTTTACTGTGAAGCATGGGTGACAAATGTAAACAAGCAATGACAGATACAAGGACAGAGACGTGTTGAAGTGTAAATTCTCTGATGAGGGAGAGGTTTTTGAAGTGCGGCGATAGTAAGTATAACTGATTAAGAGGAAACACTTACAGCGAATAGAAAATTATTTTGGTAATGACTTTCACTTAGAAATCCAATACAAAGATCATTCACAGATACATGTATATTTTTTCGTCTACTACGATTCAGAATTTGAGTTCCGAATCCCTGGTTCTGTTCCTACTTGACCTAAGCTGTTGAAAGAGGTGTTGAACTTGAGTTCACATTATATAATTATTTTCTTTGCTAGGTACATGAGAGCCTTGTTTTGATATCCTGTCAGGCATATCATAAATAAGATGTTAGAATACTAATAAACACTTTTTCAACCCTCATTGTATTGAGGTTTTTTAAGAAATGTACTGTTCCAGGGCAAAATATAGATCATATAAGACACTTTTGGCAGTTTCAAGAAATGACTAATATTCACTTCAAACCTCACCCGACTTAATGGGTTTATACGGTATAGAAAAAACCATATTTTTTCTAAGTCTGACCATAAAAACAACTGTTACTTGGTACGTAATCTTTCACATTAGAAAGACCTACTGACTGCTGACAAATACAAGCAAAAAGAAAAGCCGAGAGTGAGTAGAAACGCAGTATGATTATAAACATGGCACGAATTTACCCCACCCACTTCATTATGAAGTCATGTTGTCAACGTAAATTTCAACATAAATCTTCGGGGCTTCAAATTAGCTATAATTATGTTTTATTCATGTACTATTCTGAACAAATAGGCAAAATATCAAATATTATTAACTGAAATCACAGATACCCAATTTTCATCGATTTACCATGTTGAAAAGCTTGTTACAATTGAAATATATTTAAAACGAATGAAATTGAATTTATATTCTATAAAAGTTACTGTTGTAAACCCCAAACAATGTAAAACTGCCAAAAACTAGAGAAAACAATTGGCTTGAGTGGGGTTTGAATCCATGTCTATCAGTAAAAATATCTCAATCCTACACAAATTAATGGAATTGAATACTCTTCAGAGAAGAGGTAGGGTATTAGGAATCTAAAACTTAAAATGCAAGCTTTGCCACAGAGTGTGAAAAGATGTATAATTTTAAAAGCATTATCACTTAACACTTACAGACCTGGCACCTTTACCTGAATGTGATCATTAAAGAATATGTACTATCAATTTAGAATTGTTTAACCAGAATACATTTAGTAGAAATAACCGTATAAATGTTTCGTTAATTTTATAGCATCGAATTTGAAGAAACTGAAAAAATAAAGTTGCCATACCTGTCCATAAAACCAGGGTTTTGCTGTTATCTGGTCATAGCCACCGGTGAAAATACAACCACTGTCGTTCATAATGTACTCAGAAAGTTTACTCTTATCCGGAAAGTAAACGTCGTCATCTGAAGAAAAGTGTTACAATTGTCACAAGGGCGTCACAATTATGATAACTACTAAGAAAAACTAACTACTTCCTTCAAATTGCTATTTTTAAATGTATTTTCAGATCTTAAAAAATGCCTGCATCAATGGGATTTGAAGAGTTTATTTCAAAGGATAAGATTTAAATTTCACATATCCGTAGCAGAAACTTTTTTTAGAAAATCTCATTTGACAGTTTGGTCTACATTTGTGGCTGTAAAATGACAGATAGTGCTACAAGGGTTTACACAGATTTTGACTGGCTCAAATCTTGACAGAAAATTACAGGTATACCTCCTTTATTGAAGGACTGAAGCGTTTGTTGAAAACTATAGGAAAACACATGGTGAGTCCGCTTATGAATGTTAATACAGTGTACATAAAAGTTCGCAATTTCAAAGGAAAATTTGATAAGACTTTTTGACAAGTAGATTACCTCTACTCCAAGGGTTGAATAGCAAGTAAAACGGAACTTCCTTCTTCATTTGTCTGCTTCCATCTTGTCTATCTTTGAGTGCGACTGAAGCTCTCATATTCCATTCGCCGACGATGGCCGTCGGGGCTGTCTCAATGTTCAGCGTCACTTTGTTATCTAGTACAGATTCTATGTTCATTCTCCACGCATCGGTGAATGGTATCAGTGAAGCAGACGACAATTTGACATACGTTCCTTTACCTGGCTGTGGTGCAGGGCCTATAATATTAGGCCTAATATGAATTAGCAGCTCTGATAGAGTACTTAATTCTTGTAATGATAATTATTTCATTTTATACTGTCTTAAGACATTTTTGACAAAGCTGGTTTGGTTCACAAAAAAAGCAACGCTTCTTAAAACTTTTTTAAAATTCTTATTCTTAAGAATATTTATTTCAGTTCCCTCTTCTCCATTTTAAGATTTTAAAACTGAATACATTCAAAATATGGACACGCTTTCATAAAAAGTCATATCAGTTATAATGTCATTTTTTATTCAAAATCTGTTATTTAAGCTTACACCTCAAAACTGAGTTGTAATTTACAATTTGCCAGCGAAACAAAAACTTCCCCTTGATTATTTGGTATAAGCGCTTTTTCAGAAATTATCCTCACCTTAATTTGAACCCGGCATAATAACTGCCTGTCGTTCGGAATAACGCTAGTGCTAAAAAAGATATGAAATGATAAAAGGTTAGTTTACTTACCAGTTGTAAATTCCAAACAAACGTCATGTTCAGACTTTGAAAATCGCGAATTCAGGAAAATACTGATCCGAAATGACTGTGCACGTCTAACGATAAGGTATTTTTCACCAGTTTTCGCGAATCTGTCGGTATAGTGATCACGTGCGTTTTCTGTGACATGGCAATCAATATCATTCACTTTAACATTTGAAGTCTCAGCGTTTGGTGAATCATCTGTAAAACAATTTAAAACAAAAGATATTTACACGTTCTATGGGTAGTGTATGTCGTATGCATGTACATCTCCCTGACATAGACTACAGAAACCGGTTTCCGTTTCCAAAAGCACCAAACGATTTTTACATGTTTCAGTACCCTTTTCATTTCCTTAATCTGTGACTGAATGTAAATATTCAAAGAAGATAATACGTTCAAGTCTATTGAACTTATAAAAATTTGTATCCGCCTTTATATACTTGAATTAAGATCTTTATGTTTAGAAAAACAAACTTACACGTAGGCTTCAGGTCGCATTCCTCTTTTTCATCGTCACTATACGTGTAGTAGTTCAGAGGCTCTGGTACTCTGTCGTCAAAATGCGTCCTAGACTCAAAAAATGCAGATCTTGGATCCGTTCGATCTGTGAAATGTATTGTATATCCTGCATTTGGACTGCTTCTGTTAAAACTGTAGGTGGACACCGCAGTCCGTGATGGTGTATTCTCATTTCCCCGATAATCGCGACTAATGTTGGTCGTGCGTGTTATTGGAGAACCGATATTACCAAAGTGAGTCGATATATCTGTCCGATTATGGTATCGTGACGGCGACAAGCTACGATAAGGGGGTGGAGATGTATGGCGATGCATTCTCGTCGGCGAAAAAGAGCTTTCATAATGATGAGAACCGGTGCTGCCGTAACTTCGTGATCGAGGTAGGGTTCTGCTTCTGAACACGCGTCTATTAATCGATTCCCGTGAACGTGTTGGTGCGATATAGCTATCGGTAAACATAGTTAAATCGTTTCTCCTCGGCGATAAATTGTTGCTCCGTCGCGATTCAGAATACCTACCATCAAATTCAGAAGTTGGCTGAATGGTATTTTCTGAAACGGGTGTTGGTGTTACTGATCGATATCCACTTGAGTGTGAATTATTCCTTATGGTATGTGATGGTAAATTGAAACCAACTAAGTTCAACGAAGTGTTGATTGTATCTGATGATCGTCCGTTAGTGCTCGGATATAGCAAACTATGAGGCGCTAATCTGCCGTGAAATCCTAAGCGTCTGTTTGATCCAGATGTCGACGTATGCATGGTTTTCCGTCCCTAGACGTCATTTTGTCCAAACATACTTATTAAATGTTTTAACACAACATAAGTATTTCTCAGCTAAAAACTAGAATGTTTAAAAAGATATATAAAATGGGATTTAATTTACAAATCTGCCTCTGTAGTCATTTCACTATCAGTCAAAATATACTGTAAACCAGGTGTCGTAGACGAGTACTTTTCCAATTTGTTTCACATATTGCAAAAGAATGTGGTGATACTTACGGACAATCAGTGGTTGTAAATTTATGATCGGCATTTATTTTCTTGAGAAGAAGAGTATGGAAGATTTGATATGGTGCCGAGGTACCACGCTGGACTGGTAATCAAAAAGTGGCGAGTTCGATTCCCCGCTCCTCCACTAAAATTATTGTCTCTCGGATGAGACGAAAAACCGAGGTTCTATGAATCAGGGAAAAGAACCACAGGTGTCTCAGGAATGGGATGTTTTCTACATCTTGCACTATCCCCACAACCTAAAATACCTAAACTCTGCAATGGGCGTCGGCCATTTCGGCAACCGGTACCAACAATTACAATTAATAAACTCAAATAGATAGAAATGGCATGTAGATGCTTATGAAAACTGTGTTCAAACAGCAATCTTAACAACCACTTTTCGTTCAACTGTTACACCTGATGAGGTGATATCAGGATCAAGATTTCCGAAACGAAAGTACGCCGCTTAAGATATGCATTGTCGCTTTTTCATAAATGATTTATTTTTATCGTGAATGGAATTAATGCATTTTATACAAACTATTTCTTCACAACGAAACCAAAGCTTTAAGGTTTATAAAGAGACAAACGATAAAACCAGTTACACGAACACTTACCGACTTGGAACATGTTTCAGAAAAGATCTAAACCGATCAAAAATTAGTTGTGTCCCTTGGGGAAGATAATCATTTAAATAACATTCTAGATAGTCACTGTTTCTGATTATTTCGTTTATTTCTCATTGTACTTACATTTAGCTAAGGATATTGTTTACAGAAAGTAATCAGTTAATTGAAGGCTTATTCCTTACTACAACTTTTAAAATATGGTTGAGTTGAATGCGAGAATTCTTGCAGTATTGTATATTTTAACATTTTCTCAGACGCTCACGGAAATTATATGCCGCGAAACCTTATAGTTTTACAGTAGTCCTCCAACTCTTGGCATGATGCACCAGGCCTGTGGAGGTAGGTGTTGACAGTAAGAAGGAAACACATCAAAGGTGTACCCTCACTGATGAATTACAGTTCATTTGTCACGCACGTGGTAAACAGGTCATTTGACAATATGCCCCTAGCCGACGTCAGGTGACAAATAATTCATTAACAGGTTGAAATTCTAACGGTAATCTTGTAATCTAAAACATAATTACTTTATAAGATGAATGTAAATTCACCAAACAAAATGAAGCAGTAAATTTATTACTTGAAAGCGTGAAATTCTTGCATCTTACTTTCTGCGTTAATCATTTGGAGTGGTCAGTCACCTACTGTTAAATTATGTTGATTTAAATCAAAATTATATAAATATCTTAAAAGACTATTAAGGACATCTGCATGTATATTTGATAACAGGCTCGTTAATAAAATCACTTTATGTTTATCTATTTATTTATTCATTTATTTACAATTTGCATCTTAAATTTAAGAGCGTATTGCCGCAGTTTTAAATAAAATATTATCGGGTAACAAGTTAACCTCGTTTTGACAATGGGAGATTTAACTTGCGCTGGTAACATAATTGTAAACAGATCGATAGGGACGTGTCTAATCGTGATCAATTGATCAAATATGGCGACAATCAATTTATAAATAACAATTAAAATGAAAGGACTTTTGCTTAGTTTCCATGTAATTTTATTTGTGATTTTAATTTCATCTCTGGCGACATGTATCGGTGAAGGTGGGTGAAATATCTTTTTGAAATATAGATTTAAAAAAGTCACGGTAAAGTTTATTGAATGAAAGTTAAATTGAATTTGTTGAACAGTCATTAATGTGTAAACTACTGCAATCTAATCGGTGTGTAGAAATCAGACGAAATAAATGTGTACAACCTAATCCCTTTTTATAAGCCTTATGTTAACATGTCCTTAAGGGTAACAATCCCCCCATTGAAGTAATTGAGATACATGTGTCTTTTTGTCCTGTTATGTTCTGTTCTGTTCTGGTACTTCAGATTTTAACTAACTTCGATGTCAGTAAAGGTTGGTAGGTCGCTGGGAAAAATTTAAATCTGTTACTTTGTACATCATGTTTGTCTTAGAAGTCGGAGAATGTAGAAAGAATGCATGTACGAATTTCGATTTTTATGAGGATTAAAAAAGGGTAAAATAGTGTTTACTAAATACATTTAAGAGCATTCTCACATTATTTTTTTCGCAGATTACTTTAATCAGTTATGTAACACATCTGTGTACGTGGACAGCAGCCGGAGACTTGAGTCATCCACCTCTCTATTTTATGAACCAAATGTCGCCTGCTCGTATATAGTCACCGTGGACTCCAACAAGAATGTAATGTTGCTTCAGAGGTAAGTCATCTCCAGGAATTTTAAAGAAGCAGAACTTTTCCCATGTAGAAATGAGGGCTGCTCTGCCAAATGTAGAATAAGGAAAAATTTAGAAAAAAACTTGAATGAATTCATCCCCTCATTCTAGTAAATCGTGTAAAGACCATAGTTTCGGCGTTGGGATTCGAACCTCTGCCAAAATTATGTGTGGTCCAACGTAATCGATAATTTTCTTTTTGTCGGTTTCTAGTACACCAGGTTGACATTTGAATACAAGTTACAGTGCATATATATTTATTGTTTGGTTGTAGATTGTATGCAAAATTGTATGCAAAAATTTAAGACTGCGGGTATATAATTGAAACAGAGTTACAATTGTCATCATTCCTTTTCTCGACAACATACTTTTTCCATTACAGTTTGGAAATGATTTTTGATAGTATTTCTTCGTTTTTGTTTTTATATTCCGAGTTTTATCATATTTTATTATTTTGAAATAAATTTGTTTTTCAATATGCTAAACAAATAACTCGTACATTTACTTCTTATACAATTGAAAAGAAAGCATAACACTGCTTTTCACGCTGCTTAAAATGTACAGGCCTAAGATGTAGCAGAGATACTCTGTGGCTATGCTACAAAGATACATGAAAGCCATATTGAAAATCACAAATTAGTACTTGTGGAATCAAAATGTAAAACAAACACAATAATTCTGAAAGTCTTATTTTCGTTATAAAATGTTGCGATACTTCTCACGTTTGTCAGGCGCTTTGACCTTGAAAATGAGGTGAAAAATGCGTGTGTGGACTTTGTCAATATCCACGACGGCGGAAGCACATCCGATTCGACATTAAATGCCAGTCCCTTGTGTGGAGAACTCTCGCCGGCCAATTACACATCCAGTGGTAATAAACTCACGGTCTGGTTTCAAACTGACGCCACAGGAATCAGGCACGGATTTGACTTCATCTTTGTTGCCGTGACAACAGGTAAATAATCACTCAGAATGTAGTTCAGTTTATTAAATACTTATTCATTTATTCAATTTTTCCATCTTCAGTAGAAAGAAATAACGAGATGGCAAGGGAAATTATGCAACGTTCCTCAAATATGATCATTATTATAGAATTACCTCCCTTGAAAACGATATATTTGTTAAAGCACCTCGTTCACAGATGGTCATTCACTAAGAATTTGATTTTAACTATCTGTTAAATACCCATCTACAGACACATTGTCACCTAATGCAACATTTCGTGATTGTAAAAGAATGGGTAGTTTCTCCATTAAAGGCTATAGCGTTACTAACTGTTTAAAACATATATTTAGAATTTCTATTTTCGTGTGCCGTCACTTGACTGATCGCATTTTCTCTTCGTGCATGCGCTCACATTTGATTGGACCAAAAACCACATGCATTCGTTTCATTGTTAATACATAACCAAAGCACACAAGAAAGAATATTAAGGTCACTTAACTTTACTATAAACATGACTGTGATTTCAAGTTAATTTTTAGATTATTGCAAGCGTTTTACTGTGGAAAACAAATTTTACAGATGTTTCTATAAACAGTTCAACTATTTCTTCACAGCTCCATGTGGTTCGAGTCAGTTCGCATGTAACAATAGTATATGTGTGGATAGCTCGCTCCGTTGCAGTGTATACAATGAATGCGGTGATAACAGCGATGAAAAAAATTGTCAGTGTAAGTGAACCTTTAAAACATTACAGGATCATTCGATTGCGAGCAGTTCTATGTTAACACCGTTTCCTTTTGGCGCGTGAAAAAGGGGGAACAGGTTCAAACCAGTCTCAACATCATCACGCTGCAAGTCAACATTTTTTTTTTCAGAAAGCTAAATGGCAATGAAAATCCTAGTTTGAAATCATTAATATTTTTATTCAATGATAATTTTTGTATAAAAAGAAAAAAAACTTTTAAAATTGTTTTGAGAATATAGTTAGTCAGGATGCAGATATACTGAACAGATTTAAAATATTCCTAACCTCATATGAGTTTTCTTCTTTGAATAAAACCTTGTCATTTCTGGTTCGATTTTGAAAAGCAAGGTGCCATATTGTAAAAAATTAAAAAGGATCCATGCTCCGGATGCAAATTTAATTGTTTTATCAGGCTTAAAGAGTTATGGGGATATATGAGATGTAATGCAAATGAGATTTTGCGAGATCTTATCTGTCTGCCGCGAGATTTGAACATTTGGCCAGTCTTTGGTATTGTAGACCTTTGTTGCTTCGTTACTCAGTAAAGAAGACATTACGTCAATACCTCTGTTGAATTATCAACTTTATCTTGTAAAGTTGATGCATATATCCATAACTCATTGTGTTTGTGATTTCAACTATCAAAAAACATGTCACTTAAATCATATAGGGCTGTCTGGAAGTTGTTGACGTCAATCATTTCCGAATGGAGGAAACTATCGAAATCAGCCATACATTTATTTGTCGTTTAAGAATATTATCTTTATCCGAACTGTTCAATTATTTTAGTTGTGAGTTATTCATATAGTTTTTCCTAAGAGTTTTAACTTTGCTGATGGTAATGGCAGTCGTCAGTTCGCCATCTTTGTTGTTGTTGTAGTTAATGTTGTTGTTGTGTTTCAGACGCCACACTAAATGGTGTAGAGATAAGTGAAGATGCTCCACTTATTATCGGTCTTACCATCGGCCTGTTTATCGTCTGTATCCTCCTGCTTATCATCGGGCTGTGGTGCTGGAAACAGAACCGCTGGCGACTGTTTGCTAAACGACCTATAACGGCAAAAGAGGTGATCCTTGATGAGACAACATTCACAACGGCCTATCCAGTGACCAAAGTCTATTACAAGGCCAAGTAAGAAACTGTTTTTGCTTGCTTGTTTGTTTGTTGTTTGGGACACGGTTTCCGCAAATTAAAAAAAAAAGATTTTCAAGAAAAGGAAATATATTAGCGACCTAGCGGTCTGAAATATACCCTGTGTACCAAAATAAAATACTGTTTTAAGACTCGTTTTCATGATGTAACAAAACATTAGGAGTTTTGAATGCAGATTAGACAGGAGCAAACCTTTTGACTTCATAATTTCATCGCTTTTTATCAGTTTCCATTACGTCATTTGACCATTATGTTGATTTTGTCATGTCACGGCGCATACTTTAGTTTTTGGCGTCAGTAATAGACGTGCGTCGGCCCCAAATCATAGTACAAAATATAATAATTCTAGACGAGAAACGTGTTTTCAACCTTACGTTTTCGAGTTCAGATCTGCCTGTTTTTGCTTTTCATTAACGCTATCTAGAAGATATATTTAATTTACGTCAATTAAATAACTGAGGGAGACCTTGAATTAAACAACCTGTGTGTTTTTATAAGACTTATGTTTTTTATCCTTTCACTAGATACCAGGACATGTACAGGGAACCAGTCAAGCCATCACTAGACTATGGGTCCAGCATTGTGTCTTTTAGCGAGCAAGCATCCACATCAACAAGAAAGCAGTCAATGGACGACATATAGAGTTGACATGGTTTTTTCGAGCATTATTCTTCTCAAGAGGATATCCCCTACCTTCTACATCTGAATTTACATTAATATATTTATACAAGTTCTGTGTTTTGACAAACCATAACTAACTAAAAGACGCAACTTTGAAGAGCAGATCACTAATTCTAGAAACACTGTTCCGTACCACAAATACATTCCGCAAAATGATGTTTTGAAAGAAAAAAAGACTGTTGTTCTTTACTACCAAATATGCAAAACAAATTGACCTATTTCTAAAGTAATCATTGTGCACAGTGATCAGACCGTTTTTGAAGATTTTCTCACAAATTCGCGACCTTTGCAGTAATAAAAAACACATTTCACACAACCTGTATCTGACAAGTAAAATGTAAAGTGTTGCAAATTAGTTGATATAAATTTGTATGTAAATAAAAAAACAAACAGAGTGGGAAGGGAATGAAAAACGGAAGTAAAAGATTTTGTGTTAACATTAACAAACTATTTGTTTCTAGCAACGGAAATCCTGCTTTTAAACAAAACATAATAAAAGTAGACATTGCAATAGAATTGATCATTTGTTTAATATATGCATTTAGATTCGCTGGCGAATCCTGGTTTTTGTTGTCTTAAAGTTTATGTTCACAGTATTGAAAGATGTCTTTAATGCAAGTTTTATTTACTTCTTGTATATATGCAACAAAATTTATATATTTTTGAAACGTTCAAATATAGTAAATGAGAAAAAAAACACCCTTTCATAACACAGTCTAGTTTTTTTCTGTATTTTTTTTTCATTTTAGTCGGACTTTTACTACACTTTTATTTTTATTCCACATTAAAAACTTTCCTTTTCACTTGCTTTGTTTATTTTTGTCCTGGATTTTCCAACTAGTAAATGAATACTCTCTTCTCATGGAGATAAGAAAAAATCATATATAAGTCGAGCTCCTTCTCGACTATTATCATGACGCCGAACTTAAATCATTGTCAAAATGTTTGCCAGTTTTCTCAACACGTTTTATCAACAGATTGGTTGTAACAGATATTTTCTTTAAAACAAAAATGTACACTGGCAAAAATATAAGGGACACGCAACGTCAAAAAAAAAACATTAGGACTTACTTGAAATTATTTTTAAAAAAAGAAAAACTTACTGAATTTTTAAAAAAAAGACATTCTGGTCTTTTATACATGACGAAGGTTAGGGACCATCTGTTGAACCGCTCCAAGGTGTCAAGTTCACCTGAGCAGATGCTCAGAGTGAGTTATTGCGATATCATTTCGTCCTCGTCCACCACTTGCTACAAAACAATATCACCTTTTGGTCAATATTGATCAAACATGGCAGGAATGTTTCTGTCATAAAGTTCTACCAATTTGTTTAAAGAATTCCATTTCATGCAGAACTCTGGTTGCTAAGACAACTTAAATGAGAAAACTTTAAAAAATCTCCTTGTCTAAAACCACCTGCAGAACAGCTCTGACAGCATTTTTTGTAATCAGCAAGAAAAATAGTTCAAATTATTACCCTTGGGTGGCTATTTGCCCCGCTTAAGGGGTCATTGGTTTTTACATAAACAGATACAGAAAAAACTTTGAAAACAATCTTCTTTAAAACCCTTGGCCTTGAATCTAGATAGTTTTATATATTATATATTTATTTATGTATAGCATTGCATAGTGCAACTGTACCAGGATTGTTCAAATTTGTCACTGTGGTTACTATTGGCCATGCTCTAGGGGGTCAATATTTGTAACACAGATATTTTGATGAACAATTTTAGATATGTTCTTCTCTTAAACTAAAGGGCATGGATTAATACCTGGTAAAGCTTTTTAAGCAGATCTCTACCCAACTTGTTTAAATGTTTATTTCGGGGTCAAAAATGCTTTAATCTAAGAGGAGGGGTCATTTGTTTTTTACATGGAATTCAGAAGGAAATTTTCATTAATTAAACTACTGCTCGCATTTCTTATAATCTTTAAAACCTAAATGGTAATATCAAGCTTTAAAATTTGGTCTGTAGCATTGTCAAGAAAGGTTCTTTTACGAAAGTTGTTCAAATCATGGCCCTGAGTCAAAAGTGATTCTTCATGTAGAATTTGTTTTTTACTGATTTTTTTATGTTATCTTGAATGATTCCAATAATATTACTATAAAAAGAGGTCATGGCCGAATAACTTTCATTTTCTAGGCACGTGCGAATCTAGCTTAAGTTACCGCCAAATGTGTCGTATGTCTGGCTTGAAAAAGTAATTTCGTTGTTTAGTCCTATTTTACTACACCGTAGAGTGACGTTCATAGAAAACACTTTTGTTTCAAACACGAAAAGAATAAACGGTTCTGAAAGTGAAATATGTTCATCCGCTTCAGTAGAATTCGCTCAGTTGTCGATTTGGATTCCTGCCATTTTGCATATATTCAAGTTTATCTGAACACTGCTTCACACTTAAATTTTGATTGCAACACAATGTTTCACTGTTTCGACTTTTAACCAAAATAATCTTACAATATCTTAAGTAACGCTCTTATGCTGATCCAACATAACTGCCCGCTGTATCTGTCCTACCATATATCCTAGTTTAATATATAGTCCTTTAAAATAAAAACAAAAAAGTGAAAAACAAATGTTGTAAGTTGTAAGTTGATCGCTTTGTATGTCCGATTTTGTTTTCGTCTTATCTTGTCTTGCCATTTAATCTCTTTGGTGTGTTTGTTTTCTTATATGAATTGAACTACTGCTGATAAAAATATGGGGAAATTATGTAGCATTATTGAATCAGGACAAAGTTAGTAAGAAAGCATATTTGAATGTTTTATGGATGGTAACGTTTTCATAGCTTAAAACCCAAGATTGAAACCAAAGTCGGCGTACACCAGTCACATGTTCGGAAAACGTCGGATAACTCCGGTCCGAACTCTTAATCCAGTGAGCCATATGATTTGAAATGATGTGGTTCTGGACGTTTGTCGAATTATTTGACAAAGACAAAGATGTAGAAATATATTTGAGAGTAGGCCTTACTTTTCATTTGTAAAATAAAAAATAATCTATCCTTGTATCCGTACATAACCTTGTACATATGTCTATTAGCAAGATTGTGAATGTCAGATTCTGCTGTAACCAGCATTAATAAAAAAGACTTACTACTTATTATTACTTATTTCTTGTAAGCAATTATTTCTGGTAACAATGATAACCAACATAGAGAAATACGCCCGTTTATTTTGATGCATCTAGCTGAGGAAAAAATACATGGTTAGCAGATTGTCTAATTTCTTAGTATCATATCAGCAATAAATTATTTGCAAATTTATGTATACTGATCGACTCCGTTCCTAAACTGGGATAAATTGTAATGTTCGGATAGATATTTAACCTTTTTTTAAACATACGGATTCTGGTGAACTGAATGAAAATAACGGTGATAAGGGCTGATAAAAAAGTATACTCACAACCCTTATTTGTTAATATCTCAGTTCCCAGGTGTGACACACGCAATTATTCATGAGGCAATGCAAAACATATAACAGACAGCAACATACATTTTAATACAACTTGACTGAAACCTATTTATTTTACTTATGAACGCATTTAAGCCGTATCAAGACGATTTCGACAAAGTTCTCACATTGACAACATTTTACTTTTTAACTGATTTAAAAATAGAAAAAAAAGATTCATTTAAAACAATTTATATCACTTTTCTACAAAGACAAGTAGTTCTGAATATTTTTTTTCTGACGAACGGTTGTAGTGATATGATAAGCTACAAATGACATTTTTGACGTCGGAAAACAGAATCTGGCGAATGGTAAAAAAGGATAAAAATGTTTTTTTTTCTGAAATATTTTATTAATCTAATGAAAATATCAATCAATATTCATTTTCAAAACTTTTGAACCAAAAACACTACCTTATACTACAATATAAAATGGATTCATAGAAATTGAGTTTTGCTTAAGTTTATCGTAAAGATTTCCAAGCGTTTTGACTACTGTCGACTTATTTTAATATCCCCGTTTTACATCTTTCACGGTTGATTCATTTTCTAAGCTATTGACTTATCATTAGAGAAATTTAAGTGCAAATTCACGGTAGGAACGTTTCAATGAAAGCATGACTTTGTCTTGATAACTACATGAATATCATGTTATACGGACAAATACAAGTAGAATGTCACTTTTCAGATTCCAAATTAAATCGAAATCATTCTGTTTGGTGTTAATCACAGGAATGTTTCATTAGAGTAGTAAAGTTGATTAGCTTGAACGAAAAATGCTTCAATCATGAGACATGTTACAAGCGTTTTTATGATTATATCTATTTGGAGTTGACTTTTCCTAACTTTAACGAATAATATTTCAACAAAGCTTGATTAACACATCTGAAATCTGCTCTTTTTGTTAACATTTATTCATTGATTATAATTGTTTTTATCATTGATTAAATATATATTCATTTTGGTTCGCTGGCAAATCCTGTTTTCATTTTGTTTAATTTTAATATGTATAAACAGTAAACACCGATTTCTCGTTGGTCCCTCTAATTGCTCGCTGAGTCTTACGAAAGTGTGAGTGCTTTATTTCCCTTTTTGTTCATCATGCTTCTTTATTTCGCAGCCGGCAAAGGTTCGTAGTCTATACCGAACTCATTTTCTCTACGATTTGTTCACTGTTGTTTGTTTTATTTTGAACGCTGCCATTGACCTTGACCTCTGGTTCGTCTATATCAACGAGTTCATAGTCTTTGCAGCATTTCTTATATATCAGGTAAATAACTGTTATAATAAACGGCGGAAAGGGGGTCATTAAAGCTGACGCCATTGGTGCCACGGAAGCAAGATCACCATGAGGAGGCGGGAACGATGAAATCATGAGAAGGTAAGCCACGCCCACATTTTGCATGCCTGTTTCCAGCGCTATTGTCTTAACGCGGTAAAATGGCTGTTTTAGAATAGCAGCGATACCACCGCCCAGAATGTAACCTATATATGGCAGTAGACATCCTACTATTATATGAAGTGGTCGAAAAAGTTTGAAAATGAACCAATTTGAGTACAACCCTATTACCATAAACACCAATATAGCAATAACAGTCACTGGTTTCAATATCTTTAAAATGGTCAGAGCAACCTTCAGGAACTTATATTTAATGACGATACCGATGAATAAAGGGACAGTTATTAATGCAATGATCTGGACCATGTTAACGTACGGAATAGAAACATCGTAGTTTTCATCCATGATAAGGCGTCCAAGGGTATATATCCACAGCGGCATCATCCCTGAAAAAAAGAAATAATCCTATACAACTTGATGGAAACTTAAGACATTTAACAGTGATATTCCTTGATATTCCTTCATAAATAAACCTCTACAATCGCAGTTTCATGATTCCAATCTATGCAGAAACCAGCTTGTGTTAGCAAATAAATTCTTTTATCGAAAATAAAACACTGTTCAAAACCACAATATACAATATATCAAATTGTTAATGTTATTTTCATAAAGCAAAGTCACAATTTGACTCTTAACTGCGGTTTTGCGGGTGTCGATTGGTGCCATTCGTTCGCAACTGTGAAATAGTGTTCGGAAAGAAGTCAATTTAACAGAATATTGTTCTCCACTGTATTATTACAAACAAACACGCCTTGTGAAAACGACTCTGCCCCATGTGTAACTAATTCTCTTGATATCACATTTACATCTTTATCTTATCTAAAAATATGTCTTATTACGCACTTCCCTTAACAGAAAAAAATCCCTTTTAACTTGAGCCTCGTACAGGCGAATGAGTTTCCGTATAAATGTGGTTTAAAAATGATCTAGATGTTGGACTGAACTCCTAAAAACTGAAGACTTGAAAATTATCCTCATCGGCCGCTTTAACTTACAATTTAAAAAGATATTTATTATTAATTTTGAAAAGAAAGCTTAAATATCTAGGCGGCTGTGAAATAATTTATACCGTCTTAAATGAATGTGCGTGAAGTTAGCTATCATCTGGCAGTTGCCAATTCAGTCAATGTTCAGAATTCATGATACTTATCGAATTGGCTCTGACTGCCAGTTGTTAGTTGACAATTCACCGCTTCTGATAAATTGGCATCTGGCTGCTATTTCATATAAATTCTATTTGGCAGTTGGACTATGAAGTTGGGTGGCATTTTCCGGTTGCCAATTGAATTGACAACTGGCAAATGGCAGTTTACTTCACGCACATCTTAACTGACTACAGTTGCCAGCTCGATCAGTATGACTTGAAACGGAACGGCTGTAACACTTTTACGAAAAAAGTACGTTTTATCATATGTCTTGTGATTTTAACTGAAAATGGTTGTATTTGGAGGTGTTTTTTTATTATTATTTTATTATTTATTTATTTTTATTTATCTATTTTTTATTGTAAAGCGCAAAATAACACAGGATACTATTTATTGACTTTACATCCACAAAGAAGTTAACAAACAACGAATTTATAGCTATTCCTTAGTACTCTCTTATTTTACTTTGCTGCCTCCCGTTTTTGCCGTTTGTTCTTCGTTCAGTAAAGTTAGTGTTTGTCAATTGGTACTAAACTTCTCAAAGTGTCATTCCCCCTGTGTTTAAACAACGTAGCGGACAATTTCGGTGTAAATATTTTGCTCTGGCACGGTCATGTTACAGTCAGTTCCCGACCTGTCAGCGGCAAATCCAGTCGTTTTGGAAACAGGTATGTGTCAGTGTCTAATAAAACAATATATATTTTTCACAAACCTATAGAAGCCACAGTACTCAAGAACGTCATTGTAATAGACAACGAGACATCGCCATCCAACAAGTAGGTGTAAATGTTGCTGATGCCACCTCCAGGACATACCCCACACACAAAAATCCCAAGAGCTACATTCCTGTCTACATCAAGTGGAAGTAATTTTGCAATAGCAAAGCCAAGCTGAAAAAATATAACATGTATAGGTTTTAATTTTACGAAATTATGTACAACTGTATGAGCTATGTGTGAATATGTGAAGTACACGTTTTGTTCCCAAAACAGACATAACTGAAGCAGTGGTCAGGAACACAGATTTCAAGACAAAGATGTATGGACAAAACTATTAATGGTGACAGGTAGTACAGCTAATGACACACATGGCTATATAACATAAATGTGAATTGCGAGAAAAAAAGGGATTCATATTTGCATAGAGAATATCAACGGGAAAATCTATGCCTTCACCGTTAATAAGTTATAGAGTTTTCAGGATGGGTATATTAAGTTAAAATAATAATAGATGGGTATAAAAACGTTCAATGTTCTATTATGTGGACGACTAAAACTGGATAACGTTCTCGATTGATTGATAGAATGCTAGGACATTACATAACGAAATTTGTATACGACATGCGTTAAACTGAATGGTCAAGGGGTTCTTATAAATGGGAGAATAATTAACAACTGCACTCGATTTTGAGGGATTTGCATGTACTGACATTCTAAAATTGAAACACTAAGTGTCGTTGTTATCTAACATATAATCACGACTTATAAAAGGTGCATACAAGAAGAATTCTGGAAATAACATGCCTGTCAATGCAGTTATCAGTGAAAATCTACTTACAAGGGGCATCAAAAGATACTGACAACCAAAGCCTATTCCCGGGGCGACTGGTTTCTTCAAACACTCTTTGACAATGCCAAGGTCCAACTTGCATCCAAATCCCATGGTTATGATAAAAAGAAACACGATTACCAAGAACATGAATATTTTGTCAATAGGTCGTAAATGTCTCAGAACAGTTACGGTAAACCGTTTCTCGAGTCGCCTGTTCCCGTTTACTGACACCGGAAATAGTGTACCTGTCATGTTTGAAAGTATTTTCTGGGAACTTACAGCCAGATGTTGTTCATTATTCTCCTTTCTGTCAATATCATAGGTGTTGTTTTTAAGTGAGACATCGCAGTCAAAAAGATTCGAGCTTGAAGTACACGGGCTTTTGACCACTATAACTAGCTCTGAAATTCCGATAAGTTTGCCGTGAAGGCTGATTTTGATGTTATCTTGAATGATTCCAGAATCATTGCTATAACCGGATGTTATTTCCGAATTACCTTCATTTTCTATGCACGTGAGAAGTGTGCTTGAGTAAGCTTCTATTCCAAACGTGTCGTCTGTCTGCCTTGAAAAAGTAACTGCATAGTCTAGTCCTATTTCACTACACGGCAGAGTGACGTTAATAGAAAACACTTTTGTTACAAACATGAAAAGAATTAACGGTTCCGTAAGTGAAATATATTCGTTTGCTAGAGTCGAATTCACCGTATTGCCGATCTGAATTCCTGCCATTTTGCATAAAACCAAGTTTATCTGAATAATGTTCACACTTAGATTTGATAGAAACACAATGTTTACTCTTCCGACTTTTAACCGCAAATATTCTTTATAAATGTAAAGTTACATTCTTATGTTGATCCAACGTAACTGTCTCCTGTATTTGGTCCTTCCTTATAGCCTAGTTTTATATATAGTCATAACAAAATGTGTAATAAAATGTTTAAGATAACGTTTAAAGTACCCTGTATCAAGATACTTATTTTTGCCATAAAGATCCTTATGTAAACAAGTCTGAAGTAAATCAGATATACTGTATGTACTTTTTCATCATGTTAGATTTGCCTTTTTTTGTTTTGTTTGTTTTTCTTTTCTTTTTTTCTTTTCTTTTTATTTTGTATTTTAAAGCTTATCTTGTCTTACTTTTTTCGCACACTTATAAGAAAACTTTGTCTTTGTTTGCTGTTTATAGGCATAAAACTACTGTTGGTAAAACTTTTAGGAAATCGTGTAATAAAATGTAAATATAATAATAGCATTCTTCTTTTAGGACAAGGTTTGTATGATAGCATAATTCTGTTTGAATGCTTTTATTGCCAATTTCTTTTCACTGGCTTGAAAACCTAGATCGAAGCCTCGTTTTAATCATGGATTGAATCGGACTCGAGACAGACTTCTGTCCATCAGAACGGTTTCTAAGATAGATAGATTAATTTAGCGAAAATGTATATTGTGTAACTCCTTTTGTCATCATTATGGAGAAAAAAAAAATTTTTCTTTATAATCTTTGATTGATTTTTCAAGGGAAAGGATAATCTCAACTTTTTTCAATGTGTAGACTTTCAAAAATATTGATTATTGATCATTCTATTCTGTTGGTTTAAAAGCTTATTTGAATGAAAGTATATTATGTCATGCATTGTGATAATTATGCATGGTGATCAATGATGTTTTCATGTTACATGAAAATGTGGAAAAACACCGGACTTTTTAAATGTAATGATACTGTACAAAAATTAATGAGCCTCATTTCGAATGTATAAACAAGTAAATTATTACAATACATATAGAGGAAACGTTGATTCAGTAAAATAATTTTGGTTTCGAAATATTGTTTCATTGAAATGCCTTATAACTTCACTCGTTCACCTGTTTCAGATTTGTCGTGAAACTGGCGTCAAATTTCTACCTTTTACTCAACGTTTCCATAACAGTTTCAGTGTATAGATAAATCAAGGGTAAATTGGTAGAAAAAGAAAGGAATTTTTTAAAAATAACAAAGTGAATTTTCGTTGAAAGAGCAATATATTTATTCAGCTACTTTGGCATCGGTCCGCTATTTGTTTGAGGACTGATAGGTCGGCCACTTTAAGGCCAGAAGGCACTCAATGATGTGTACTATTTCTTAAGTAGAACATAGATTTACTTAACGGCATCTAACTGAGCATATCGTTATGTTGCTTTCACCTTTTTTCAAATGACATGTTTTCATGCTTTCCGTAGATACCAGGATATGTACAGAAAACCAGTCAAGTCATCACTAGAGTAAAGGTCCAGCATTGTGTCTTGTAGCTAGCAAGCGTCTACATCAACACGAAAACAGTCAATGTACGACATACAGAGTTGACATGATTTTATCGAGCATTGTTCTACTCAAGAGGATATTCCCTACCTTCTACATCTGAATTTTCATGAAAATTTTTATACAAGTGTCTGTGTTTGTACAAACCCAAACCATTACTTACCATGCAAAATTGAATCGCAGTTCACCCCATTCAAGAAACACGGTTCCGTATCACAGATCCTTTAAAAAACATGTCGATCTGTACTGCCATATATGCAATTAATTGTCCTGTTTCTAAGACAATTGTTGTGCACAATGTTCAAGCTGATTTTGAAGATTTTCTCACACTTTCGCGACTTTAATGACAACGGAATTGCATAGATAATAGTCAGCTCATTTTCCCATACCTTTTATATTACAAGCAAATTGTAAAGTGTTGCACATTAAATAATATGAATTTGAATGGTGATAAAAAAGAGAAGGGAATGAAATAAAAAAACGGAAGTTAAAGGGTTTTCTTTTTTATCATTGCTTAAGTATAGAACAAAATATTTAATTTTATCTACGGAATTGATTCAATTAAACTTGATGAATTGTAAAAAAAGATAATAAGAACGAGCTCTTGTGATACCATTCCGTTCGTCGGCCAGCACTTGCTGTAAAGCAATATTTAAATAATATCTCCTCTTGGCCAAAGTTGATGAAACATGTTCTTTGCATAAAGCTCTGCCAAATTTTTTAAACGAATTCTATTCTATGTAGAACTCTGGTTTCTATGGCAACTTAAATATAAATCTTTGTAATTTGTTCTTGTCTTAACTCACTTGCCCCGAAGCTCTGAAATTTAGTGTGTAGCATTGTCTAATAGATCACTACATAGCTTGTTCAAATTTCGTCCGTTGGGTCGCTATTTCGTTGCTTGTGGGGTCACTGGTTTTTTGATATTTTTTTCAGATATTTTAAAAAAAAAATTATAGAATCCTTTTCCTTGATTCTAGATATTTAGTGTATAGTTTTACCTAGTAGACCTTTACCAAGATTCAAGTTATGTCCCTGAGGTCATCACTGGTCCTTACCCAGGGGATCATGTTTTTACATAAACATTTCGAAGAAAAATATCTCCTCTGATACTGAAGTGACTGAATGTATATTTCGTATAAAGCCTTGTTTATAAGACCTCTACTGGATACCCAAGAATCAAAATTGGCTTCACCCATGGGGATCGCTTGCTTTTACATAGACATCCATTGGAAAATTGCAAATATTTTCTTGTAAGACACCAAAAGGCTTGGGTTGAGGAACTAAATACATGTATGTGGTATTTTGTTGTGGTTCTTCTCAAATTGTTGAAATCATTGACCTTGGTCAAAGTGACCCCACCCTGAGGTTACTTATTACACTAATGTTGCATTATCTAATAATCTCTCGAACCGTGAGGCTAAGACCTATTTGTGATGTTGGCCCGCAGGGCGTGGATCAATGCGACTGGCCAAGGTCAAATAAAAGGGCAAGTATCAATTCATCTAATAAGTGACTGTTTACTAACTTTACTTACTTTATGACAAAATTTAAATGAACAGTTTAACCAGTAGTAACATTTTAGATGTCTCTTAATTATGACTAAAATGTGCTAGTTTATTTCATTTATAAAGATACGGGACAAAAGAAGTTTTTGATAAATGAAAACAAGCTATTGCTATTGCTCAATGTCTAAATGTGTAGTCAGTACATTTTACTTCAAGATGACGACCAAAACTGATTTTTAACATCTTTAATCTTGTCTTTAATCTTTTAATGCGACCAATTGAATTCTTCCATTTCGGCATTTTCCATTTTGGCCCTATTTTCTAATGATGGTCCTTTTTTTAAATATAATCTCAGCTATTTGGACGTCAATATCAGAAAGGTCAATTGAAGATTGTTTTTATTGCTTAGAAACAAGTTTAGGTTTTCTACATTGTAATATATTTAAATGAATGATAAATAAGAGAAATATAGACATGTACAACTATATTCACTTCATGTGCCAACTTCGAGGGTAAAATGCAATGCCATTTTTTCTGGAGGCATAAAATGTAAACTTTCAGACAAACTCTCTACAAAATTTAAAGATAACATGTCGGCGAAAGTTTGTATTCTACACTCATTTTCTCTACAATTTGTTCACTGTCGTCAGATCGTCCTTGACCGCTGACACTGACCTTGATTTCTGGTTCATCTATATCTACGAGTTCATAGTCTTTGCAGCATTTTTTGTAGATAAGATAAATAACTGTTACAATAAACGGTGGGAAGGGTGTCATCAGAGCTGACGCCATTGGTGCAACGGAGGCAAGATCTCCATGAGGAGGCGGGAACGATGAAATCATGAGAAGGTAAGCCACGCCCACATTTTGCATGCCTGTTTCCAGCGCTATTGTCTTAACGCGGTAAAATGGCTGTTTTAGAATAGCAGCGATACCACCGCCCAGAATGTAACCTATATACGGCAGCAGACATCCTACTATTATATGAAGTGGTCGGAAAAGTTTGAAAACGAACCAATTTGAGTACAAACCTATTACCATAAACAACAGTATGGCGATAACAGTCACTGGTTTCAATATCTTTAAAATGACCAGAGCAACCTTCAGGAACTTATATTTAATGAAGATCCCGATGAATAAAGGGACAGTTATTAATGCAATAATTTGGACCATGTTAACGTACGGAATAGAAACATGGTAGTTTTCATCCATGATAAGGCGTCCAAGGGTATATATCCACAGCGGCATCATCCCTGAAAAAAAGGAAATAACCCTATACAACTTGATGGACACTTAAGACACTTAACAGTGATATTCCTTGATATTCCTTCATAAATAAACCTCTACAATCGCAGTTTCGTGTTTCCAATCTATGCAGAAACCAGCTTGTGTTAGCAAATAAATTCTTTTATCGAAAATAGAACACTGTTCAAAACCACAATATACAATATATCAAATTCTTAATGTTATTTTCATAAAGCAAAGTCAAAATTTGACTCTTAACTGCGGTTTTGCGGGTGTCGATTGGTGCCATTCGTTCGCAACTGTGAAATAGTGTTCGGAAAGAAGTCAATTTAACAGAATATTGTTCTCCACTGTATTATTACAAACACGCCTTGTGAAAACGACTCTGCCCCATGTGTAACTAATTCTCTTGATATCACATTTACATTTTTATCTTATCTAAAAAATATGTCTTATTACGCACTTCCCTTAACAGAAAAAAAAATCCCTTTTAACTTGAGCCTCGTACAGGCGATTGAGTTTCCGTATAAATGTGGTTTAAAAATGATCTAGATGTTGGACTGAACTCCTAAAAACTGAAGACTTGAAATTTATCCTCATCGGCCGCTTTAATTTACAATTTAAAAAGATATTTATTATTAATTTTGAAAAGAAAACTTAAATATCTAAGCGGCTGTGAAATAATTTATACCGACTTAAAAGAATGTGCGTGAAGTTAGCAGTTGCCAATTCAGTCAATGTTCAGAATTCATGATACTTATCGAATTGGCTCTGACTGCCAGTTGCCAGTTGACAATTCACCGCTTCTGATCAATTGGCATCTGGCTGCCATTTCATATAAATTCTATTTGGCAGCAGGACTATGAAGTTGGGTGGCATTTTCCGGTTGTCAACTCATTTGACAACTGGCAAAGGGCATATTACTTCATGCACATCTTAACTGACTACAATTGCCAGCTCAGTATAAGAAATAAACCTCCTTCAACGACCGACGTGAAACAGAACGGCTGTAACACTTTTACGAAAAAGTACGTTTTATCATATGTCTTGTGATTTTAACTGAAAATGGTTGTATTTGGAGGTGTTTTTTTATTATTATTTTATTATTTATTTAGTTTTATTTATCTATTTTTGATTGTAAGGCGCAAAATAACATAGGATACTATCTATTGACTTTACATCCACAAAGAAGTTAACAAACAACGAATTTATATCTATTCCTTAGTACTCTCTTCCTTCACTTTGCTGCCTCCCGTTTTGCCGTTTGTTCTTCGTTCAGTAAAGTTAGTGTTTGTCAACTTGTCATAGTGCCATTCCCCCTGTGTTTAAACAACGTAGCGGACAATTTCGGTGTAAATATTTTGCTCTGGCACGGTCATGTTACAGTCAGTTCCCGACCTGTCAGCGACAAATCCAGTCGTTTTGGAAACAGGTATGTGTCAGTGTCTAATAAAACAATATATATTTTTCACAAACCTATAGAAGCCACAGTACTCAAGAACGTCATTGTAATAGACAACGAGACATCGCCATCCAACAGGTAGGTGTAAATGTTGCTGATGCCACCTCCAGGACATACACCACAAACAAAAATCCCCAGAGCTACGTTTCTGTCTACATCAAGTGGAAGCAATTTTGCAATAGCAAAGCCAAGCTGAAAAAATATAACATATATAGTTTTTAAGTTTACGAAATTATGTACAACTGTATGGGCTATGTAACAAAATTTGTCTTGTCTTACTTTTTTCGCACACTTATAAGAAAACTTTGTCTTTGTTTGCTGTTTATAGGCATAAAACTACTGTTGGTAAAACTTTTAGGAAATCGTGTAGCATTCTTCTTTTAGGACAAGGTTTGTATGATAGCATAATTCTGTTTGAATGCTTTTATTGCCAATTTCTTTTCACTGGCTTGAAAACCTAGATCGAAGCCTCGTTTTAATCATGGATTGAATCGGACTCGAGACAGACTTCTGTCCATCAGAACGGTTTCTAAGATAGATAGATTAATTTAGCGAAAATGTATATTGTGTAACTCCTTTTGTCATCATTATGGAGAAAAAAAAATTTTTTCTTTATAATCTTTGATTGATTTTTCAAGGGAAAGGATAATCTCAACTTTTTTCAATGTGTAGACTTTCAAAAATATTGATTATTGATCATTCTATTCTGTTGGTTTAAAAGCTTATTTGAATGAAAGTATATTATGTCATGCATTGTGATAATTATGCATGGTGATCAATGATGTTTTCATGTTACATGAAAATGTGGAAAAACACCGGACTTTTTAAATGTAATGATACTGTACAAAAATTAATGAGCCTCATTTCGAATGTATAAACAAGTAAATTATTACAATACATATAGAGGAAACGTTGATTCAGTAAAATAATTTTGGTTTCGAAATATTGTTTCATTGAAATGCCTTATAACTTCACTCGTTCACCTGTTTCAGATTTGTCGTGAAACTGGCGTCAAATTTCTACCTTTTACTCAACGTTTCCATAACAGTTTCAGTGTATAGATAAATCAAGGGTAAATTGGTAGAAAAAGAAAGGAATTTTTTAAAAATAACAAAGTGAATTTTCGTTGAAAGAGCAATATATTTATTCAGCTACTTTGGCATCGGTCCGCTATTTGTTTGAGGACTGATAGGTCGGCCACTTTAAGGCCAGAAGGCACTCAATGATGTGTACTATTTCTTAAGTAGAACATAGATTTACTTAACGGCATCTAACTGAGCATATCGTTATGTTGCTTTCACCTTTTTTCAAATGACATGTTTTCATGCTTTCCGTAGATACCAGGATATGTACAGAAAACCAGTCAAGTCATCACTAGAGTAAAGGTCCAGCATTGTGTCTTGTAGCTAGCAAGCGTCTACATCAACACGAAAACAGTCAATGTACGACATACAGAGTTGACATGATTTTATCGAGCATTGTTCTACTCAAGAGGATATTCCCTACCTTCTACATCTGAATTTTCATGAAAATTTTTATACAAGTGTCTGTGTTTGTACAAACCCAAACCATTACTTACCATGCAAAATTGAATCGCAGTTCACCCCATTCAAGAAACACGGTTCCGTATCACAGATCCTTTAAAAAACATGTCGATCTGTACTGCCATATATGCAATTAATTGTCCTGTTTCTAAGACAATTGTTGTGCACAGAGTTCACGCTGATATTGAAGATTTTCTCACAATTTCGCGACCTTAATGACAACTGAATTGGATAGATAATAGTCAACTCATTTCCCACAGCTTTTATATGACAAGCAAATTGTAAAGTGTTGCACATTAAATGATATGAATTTGAATGGTGATAAAAAGAGAAGGGAATGAAATAAAAAAAAAACGGAAGTTAAAGGGTTTTCTTTTTTATCATTGCTTAAGTATAGAACAAAATATTTAATTTTATCTACGGAATTGATTCAATTAAACTTGATGAATTGTAAAAAAAGATAATAAGAACGAGCTCTTGTGATACCATTCCGTTCGTCGGCCAGCACTTGCTGTAAAGCAATATTTAAATAATATCTCCTCTTGGCCAAAGTTGATGAAACATGTTCTTTGCATAAAGCTCTGCTAAATTTCTTAAAAGAAGTCTATTCCATCTAGAACTCTGGTTTCAATGGCAACTTAAATATAAATCTTTGTAATTTGTTCTTGTCTTTACTCACTTGCCCCAAAGCTCTGAAATTTAGTGTGTAGCATTGTCTAATAGATCACTACATAGCTTGTTCAAATTTCGTCCGTTGGGTCGCTATTTCGTTGCTTGTGGGGTCACTGGTTTTTTGATATTTTTTTCAGATATTTTAAAAAAAAAAATTATAGAATCCTTTTCCTTGATTCTAGATATTTAGTGTATAGTTTTACCTAGTAGACCTTTACCAAGATTCAAGTTATGTCCCTGAGGTCATCACTGGTCCTTACCCAGGGGATCATGTTTTTACATAAACATTTCGAAGAAAAATATCTCCTCTGATACTGAAGTGACTGAATGTATATTTCGTATAAAGCCTTGTTTATAAGACCTCTACTGGATACCCAAGAATCAAAATTGGCTTCACCCATGGGGATCGCTTGTTTTTACATAGACATCCATTGGAAAATTGCAAATATTTTCTTGTAAGACACCAAAAGGCTTGGGTTGAGAAACTAAATACATGTATGTGGTATTTTGTTGTGGTTCTTCTCAAATTGTTGAAATCATTGACCTTGGTCAAAGTGACCCCACCCTGAGGTTACTTATTACACTAATGTTGCATTATCTAATAATCTCTCGAACCGTGAGGCTAAGACCTATTTGTGATGTTGGCCCGCAGGGCGTGGATCAATGCGACTGGCCAAGGTCAAATAAAAGGGCAAGTATCAATTCATCTAATAAGTGACTGTTTACTAACTTTACTTACTTTATGACAAAATTTAAATGAACAGTTTAACCAGTAGTAACATTTTAGATGTCTCTTAATTATGACTAAAATGTGCTAGTTTATTTCATTTATAAAGATACGGGACAAAAGAAGTTTTTGATAAATGAAAACAAGCTATTGCTATTGCTCAATGTCTAAATGTGTAGTCAGTACATTTTACTTCAAGATGACGACCAAAACTGATTTTTAACATCTTTAATCTTGTCTTTAATCTTTTAATGCGACCAATTGAATCCTTCCATTTCGGCATTTTCCATTTTGGCCCTATTTTCTAATGATGGTCCTTTTTTTAAATATAATCTCAGCTATTTGGACGTCAATATCAGAAAGGTCAATTGAAGATTGTTTTTATTGCTTAGAAACAAGTTTAGGTTTTCTACATTGTAATATATTTAAATGAATGATAAATAAGAGAAATATAGACATGTACAACTATATTCACTTCATGTGCCAACTTCGAGGGTAAAATGCAATGCCATTTTTTCTGGAGGCATAAAATGTAAACTTTCAGACAAACTCTCTACAAAATTTAAAGATAACATGTCGGCGAAAGTTTGTATTCTACACTCATTTTCTCTACAATTTGTTCACTGTCGTCAGATCGTCCTTGACCGCTGACACTGACCTTGATTTCTGGTTCATCTATATCTACGAGTTCATAGTCTTTGCAGCATTTTTTGTAGATAAGATAAATAACTGTTACAATAAACGGTGGGAAGGGTGTCATCAGAGCTGACGCCATTGGTGCCACGGAGGCAAGATCTCCATGAGGAGGCGGGAACGATGAAATCATGAGAAGGTAAGCCACGCCCACATTTTGCATGCCTGTTTCCAGCGCTATTGTCTTAACGCGATGAAATGGCTGCTTTAGAATAGCAGCGATACCACCGCCCAGAATGTAACCTATATACGGCAGCAGACATCCTACTATTATATGAAGTGGTCGAAAAAGTTTGAAAATGAACCAATTTGAGTACAAACCTATTACCATAAACAACAGTATGGCGATAACAGTCACTGGTTTCAATATCTAAAAATGGTCAGAGCAACCTTCAGGAGCTTATATTTAATGACGATCCCGATGAATAACGGGACAGTTATCAATGCAATAATTTGGACCATGTTAACGTACGGAATAGAAACATTGTAGTTTTCATCCATGATAAGGCGTCCAAGGGTGTATATCCACAGCGGCATCATCCCTGAAATTAAGGGGAAAATCTATTTATAAGATCAATAACGAGCTAATGGGGAGATTTAATGTTTATAACTTGTGTAAGTCGTCCATCGTATATACATAATGTGAGTTGTCCAATTAACAACTGCGCTTTAACTAAAAATTTTCCTTTACATTAGAAACTTAGCAGGGATATTTTTTTCAAAAAGCTCTACGATCGCTGTTTCATGTTTTGAAATTCATGCAGAAAACAGCTTGTTTCATCAACCAGAATTATTTATCTAAAAAACACCCTTTTATAAAACTTATTATGCAATATATCAAACTTTTATGTTATTTTCATGAAGTAGCACATGTAAACCGAAACTCTAGATTTGTAAGTCGAGTACATCACTTTTTTGTACATGCATGAGATATGATTTACGTGACTCATCAGTCAGGCTTTAAATTTATACAGAGTAAGCTGCAATGTTTGTTTGTATGCGATCGCCGTTATCATTTAAACCTAAAACAAGTGTATACAGCTCAAAAGAAACATTTAATGGGATCAATGTTTGAGTTACTTTACTTCATACAGGCTGTACTGTCACTGTTCTTCCTTTTTATATTATACTGTTGAAAAAAAGTACAAACAAACAAAAACCAAAAAAAAAAAGAACAACAACAACAGCAAAAGGTAAACAGTGCAAGTTTCATCTATTCTGCTCTATTTCGCTGAAGCACTCATAAATGAGTATTTGAGTATACCCAAATAAATGAGTATTTGGACTCCGGATCCGAAGATCGCGGGTTCGAATCCCGTCAGAGGCGAGATTCTCTCACGATCTTCACATTCCTCAACGCTGCGCGAATACTGGTATGGAACCCAGGAAGCAGTCATCGAGCGTGATGAATCTAAGTTGTAAGAACTTGTATCGCAATCGATGTAAAATAAATGAGTCTAAACTAAATAAATGAGTATTTCAAGTGTACGTTTCTTTTTGGGCAATATGAATTGGTACATACGAAATAGGGAAAGGGATCTAACAACATAAGAAAACACGTAGGTCTAAAATAATTCTAACGCATTTAACTTGATTCTTGAAGCAAATAGTCTCTAGGTAAAATGTTTTGAATATTAAACCGAACTATCACACAGCTGGCCAAGACTGAGGCTCTGTCGGAAACCCTGTACCTCTTACACATCACCCGGAAATCTTAACGTCGCTTAAAAAACTGTAAAAGTAATGAAACCATGACTTATAAATAATGGCTATTAAAGCGACTGGCTCACAGAATTTAGCTGATTTTTTTTTCTTTAAAATTTAAGAGAAGTTGGTATACTATGGGAAAAAAAACATAATATTATGCTTCTATAGACCTTGAAAACTGCAAAAAAAATGTTTTGCCTAAACCAGGATTCGAATCCATGACCTTTCCGTTAGTAAAATGTAGGGTGACGATCGACACCACTTAGCCACAGCACCTATTTATTAAACCGCGTCAAAATAAATGTTATAACAAAAGTATTTACCCCGTGACTACCGGGTTAAATTTTTTACCGATAAAAGTTTGTAAAACTTTATATTTTGATGTTTTCCTGTAACAAAAAATGAGTCAGTAACTTAATTCAAACATTCAAACATGTTCTTCACATTTACTGCAAGAATTTCAAGATTTATGAACATTTTTTTCATAGTCTGTGAGTCAGTCGTTTTAGGACAAGAGGGCTATGATGGCCCTGTATCGCTCACCTGAGTATGATTTCTTTAAACAAAGTTGCTATAGACTTGATTAATAGACCCCAGATGACCCATATTCGAACTTGACCTAGAAATTATTTAAACAATCTTTCTGACAATTTCCAGGTTATTTTGGACTGAAAATGTTACCTCTGGAATGTTAACAAGGTTTTTCCATATTTGGGATCTTTGACATAGTTTTTGAACCTAGATGTCCCATATTCAAACCTGAGTTAGAAATTATCGAAACAATCTCTCTGACAAATTTCCAGAATATTTGGACTGAAAATGTAACCTCTAGAGTGTTAAAAAGGTTTTTCTATATTTGGGCTCCGTGACATAGTTTTTGAACCTATATGACCCATATTCGAATTTGAGCTAGAAATTATTAAAACAACATTTCTGACAAATTTCCAGAATATTTGGACTGAAAAGTAGCCTCTTGAGGCAAAATTGTGACCACTAGAGTGTTAACAAGCTAATTGTGGACAGACGGACGACGGACAAAAGGCGATCACAAAAGCTCACTCTGTCACTACGTGACAGGTGAGCTAAAAAGCTGCGCATAACTTTCTGTAAAATCTGGTCGACAACTTCTGAAATCGCCCCTGTCTCGCGTTTAGCAATGTTATATACCGGATACGTTTAATATTCCAGGGACTTATTCGCATAGAAAATAGCGGTGTCCATTTCAATTCCGCATTACCGCTTGTGACATTATAGCCAGATTTCAACATAAGCTTTTATTTGTTAATCTTAGAACATACCTCTCTGAATTTCAACTTAACCCATTAATGCCCAGAGTCTACAAAATAAGACATAGACAAACAGTGCAGACGCAGATCAGATGTCGCAATATGAGGCGTCTGATCAGGGTCTTCACTGCTTGCTTACAGGACTTTCTTCCCTAAATAGAATGAAATTGAAAATTATGCCAGAAACCCTTATAACTGAAAATGGACTCATCCAACTAACAAGGATAGCATAATCCATTGGACATAAATGGGTTTAAAGAGAAATAATCAAAACAGAGTAAATATTTGCTTTTAACTTTAGCCTGCTACCATTAAAGGTGCTTCTACATAATTGTGGTTTACAAAGGATCTAAGTCTTTGACTGAAACTTAAATAAGTGAAGACCTGACATACAACTTCACAGTATTTTGTTTTATCAGCAGCTTAAATTGAAAATTTGATGACACATTTTTTGCCAACTTTGAAAAGAAAGTTTAATTTGTTAGCAGCTGTGATATGGTTTATACCGTCTTACTTAACTACACTGTTGGCCAAACATATATGCTAGCTCAATAACAAGAGTAAACCTCCGACAACGACCGATTTGAAACGAAATGGCTGTAATACAATATCACTTTTCCAATCAAAGTACTTTTTGATATATCCTTTTAACTGAAGGTGTATGTGTTTGGTGCTTTTTGTTGTTGTTGTTGTTGTTGTTTTCAAATTGTAAAGTGCAAAATGCTACTGGATACTTAATATTGACTTTACATCCACAAGTTAGTAAACATGTGTTTCATAATGTATCTACAGCAATTCATTCGTCTTTTCGTTCTTTACTTCTCTTTCTCCCGTTTGTTCATTAGAAATAGTATTTGTCCTTAGGTACTAAACTCTTCACAGGATTATTTCACATAATGCTTAAGTAGCATAGCAAGAAGTAATTGGACGGCATTTTGTTTTGGTATATCTGTTTTATTTCTTTCCCAGCCTGTCAGCTAGAAAGCTAAAAGGTCGTCTAGAAAACAGATTTCTGTCATTGTTTGGTGAATAAGGATATATTTATCACAAACCTATAGAAGCAACTGTACTTAAGAACGTCATCGTTATAGACAATGAGACATCGCCATCCAGCAAGTAGGTGTAAATGTTGCTGATGCCACCTCCGGGACATACCCCACACACAAAAATCCCAAGAGCTACGTTCCTGTCTACATCAAGTGGCAGCAATTTCGCAATAGCGAAACCAAGCTGAAAGAAATTTTAAGCATGAATAAGTTTTAGGACTACAGAATCAAGGGCAACGGTATATAAACTATATATTAATACGCAAAGTGACACATTCTGTTAAACATTAAATATTTTTCAATGATGGCCAGAATGCTACGACACTACAAAATGAAATATGTTTTATGATATGCGTTAAGCTGAAAGGTCAAGTGGTCCTCATAAATTGTAAAATTGTGCACAATTGCGATAGGTCTCGAGAGATTTGCATGTTCTGGCATATCAAAATGGGGACACCAGATATTGATGGCTTCTAAGTTAAACATATAAGTATGCCGATAACACATGCATACATGAAAAATTCTGTAAATAATATGTCTGTTCAAAGCAATTATAGTAGAACACTAATATGTCTGTTTAAAGCAATTATAGTAGAACACTAATATTTCTGTTCAAAGCAATTATAGTAGAACACTAATATGTTTGTTCAAAGCAATTATAGTAGAACACTAATATGTCTAATATGTCTGTTCAAAGCAACTATAGTAGAACACTAATATGTCTGTTCAAAGCAATTATAGTAGAACACTAATATGTCTGTTCAAAGCAATTATAGTAGAACACTAATATGTCTGTTCAAAGCAACTATAGTAGAACACTAATATGTCTGTTCAAAGCAACTATAGTAGAACACTAATATGTCTGTTCAAAGCAATTATAGTAGAACACTAATATTTCTGTTCAAAGCAATTATAGTAGAACACTTATATGTCTGTTCAAAGCAATTATAGTAGAACACTAATATGTCTGTTCAAAGCAATTATAGTAGAACACTAATATGTCTGTTCAAAGCAATTATAGTAGAACACTAATATGTCTGTTCAAAGCAATTATAGTAGAACACTAATATGTCTGTTCAAAGCAATAATAGTAGAACACTAATATGTCTGTTCATAGCAATTATAGTAGAACACTAATATGTCTGTTCAAAGCAATTATAGTAGAACACTCATATGTCTGTTCAAAGCAATTATAGTAGAACACTAATATGTCTGTTCAAAGCAACTATAGTAGAACACTAATATGTCTGTTCAAAGCAACTATAGTAGAACACTAATATGTCTGTTCAAAGCAATTATAGTAGAACACTAATATGTCTGTTCAAAGCAATTATAGTAGAACACTAATATGTCTAATGTGTCTGTTCAAAGCAACTATAGTAGAACACTAATATGTCTGTTCAAAGCAATTATAGTAGAACACTAATATGTCTGTTCAAAGCAATTATAGTAGAACACTAATATGTCTGTTCAAAGCAATTATAGTAGAACACTAATATGTCTGATCAAAGCAACTATTAACAAACAGTAACTTACAAGCGGCATCAAAAGATACTGACAACCAAAGCCTATTCCCGGGGCGACTGGTTTCTTCAAACACTCTTTGACAATTCCTGGGTCTAGCTTGCATCCAAATCCCATGGTAACAATGAAAAGAAATACGGTTACCAAATACATGAATATTTTGTCAATAGGTCGTAAGTTTCTCAGAACTGTAACAGGAAATCGTTTCTCGAGTCGCATACTCCCGTTTACTGACACCGGAAATGGTGTGTCTGCCATCTTCGAATGTGACTCCTTAGAACTTACATCCAGATACTGTTCAGTATTCTCCTTGGTAATATCATACGTGTTATTGCTATGTGAAATATCACAGTCAAATAGATGCGCCCTTCTAGAACACGGACTTTTGACCACTATAACTAGCTCTGAAATTCCGAGAAGATTTCCTCTAAGGCTGATTCTTATGTTATCTTGAATGATTCCAGTAACATTACTATAAGAGGAGAGCATTGTCGAATTACTTTCATTTTCAATGCAGGTGAGAAACTCTTTTGAGTTACCGCCAATGCCAAACGTGTCGTCTGTCTTGCTTGAAAAGGTAACTTCATATTCTAGGCCTATTTCACTACACGGCAGAGTGACGTTAATAGAAAACACTTTTGTTACAAACATGAAAAGAATTAACGGTTCTGAAAGTGAAATATATTCATCTGCTACAGTCGAATTCACTCCATTGTCAGTTTGAATTCCTGCCATTTTGCATTTATTCAAGAATATCTGAACACTGCTTCACACTTAAATTTGATTGCAACACAATGTTTCACTGTTCCGCCTTTAAACAAAATATTACAATATGTTCAGTTACGATCTTATGTTGATGTTCGCTGTATCTGGTCCTACCTTATAACCTAGTCGAATTTATAGTCCTTTAACACAAAAATGGAAATAAAATTGTTAAGAGAGGGTATCAAGTTCCGTATATCAAGATATATAATTTCAATATTAAGTACTTCATGTAAACAAGTAAGAGGTAAATGTACTTTATGTTGATCGCATTGTGAGTTTTTTCTTCCTCTTATCTTGTCTTCCCATAATAGCACAACTATATGTAATCTTTGGTGTGTGTTTGTTTTTTTTTTTCTTTTTCTTTTTTTATATGCATTACCAACAGTAGGTTGGTAAAAATGTAAGGAAGTGATGAAGCATTACTGAATCAGGACAAGGTTAAGATAGCATGTTTGAATGTTTTATGACTGGTTACATTTCTATAGCTTAAAACCCAAAATCGAAACCTAGTTTGGTCAAGCCTAGTTTCAGTTCTGTATTTGGATCGGAGCCAGGTTTCTTATAACCTTTTATACACTTCTTTCTTGGCAAGACAAGACTGTTTACATCGGCGTACGCCGGTCACATGTTCGGAGAACTTCGCATAACGCCGGTCCAAATTTTTGATCGAGTGAGTCGGCGATTTAAAATGAGGGTGTGGTTCTGGACGTTTGTCGAATGATTCGACGTAGACGAAGATGGAGAAAAATATTTGATGACATTTTCTCTTTGTGAAACATGTTAATAAACATGCCAAGCGGTCTGTTAAAAGAGTAGCGGAATGCACTTGTGGGATGTCCAGATACACGAATGACAAAAACGGGCTGCTTATAGGAGTAAGTAGATCTATCTTATTGTAGTTAAACTAATATTATTATAGGCCTTATTGTTCTTGTTGTTAAACGAAAACAAAATCATATTCTTTTACATTGACATATTTTCAAAATTTCCAAAATATTATGAAGATTTAGAATATTGTATAAATGAGCCAAACTTCGCATGTATAAACAAGTAAAATTAACAATATATATAGAGATGAAACGCTGAATCACTAAAGTTTCTTTTGTGTATATTGGCTGCGAAGTACCGTTGACTTGAAATGCCTTATAACTTCACTCGCTCTTTTCAAAGTTGTAAAACTGGCGTCAAATACTATCTTTAATTTTTTAAAATTTTTCCAACGTTCCCAACACAGTAATAGTGTATAGATAAGCCACGGGTAAATGTTAAGAAAAGGGACATTTAAAAAGTTAAATACATGTATATACTTTTTTATTACTGGTTTAAGAAGTTTAAACAACAATACATTTATTAAGCACCAGCAAGGCAGTTCCATATGTACATATGACGGGGAGAACAGAACTTATTGGTCAGTAGAAATCCCATAGTGATTTAACTGAAGTCATAAAAACTACCTTCTTTGGTACCTTCTTTAACTTTAACGGATCGCAGCATTCTATTTCCATCTTATTAAGACTGGATTTAGGTATACATATGTCGCTTCGAGGCACTGCAGCCAATGTATAAAAGAGTTAAAGTGTTGTTATCATAATGGGTTAGTAAATAATGAATTCAGTGCAACAATTCAAATGTTTAAGAAAAGTTTTCAAGGAATCAAAATTCAAACTGTGATTATTTATCAATGGCTTTAATTCATTAGGAAATAGAAATTATTCAGTACATGTAACTAATGGGTGGCGATCGTGAAAAAAATGGAAGTATGGGATTTATAAATCAGATATATACAAATCTTTATCCTTAGATGGTATCAGATAAGATGGGCTTGTTTCTTATACTTCAATCGAGAATGTAAGATCTATTTCTGGTTACAGCATTAAGAAAAAAAACAGCCTTATTTCTTTTACTTAGAATGTGAATGAAAATATCAATCAACATTCTTTTTCAAAACTTTTCAAATGAAAACACACTGCCTATTGCCATGAAGTAGAAATAATTCATAGTAATGGAAATTTTACTGAAGTTTATTTTTAAAGATTTCCAAGCCTTTTTACTAAAGCAGACTTATTTTACATCACCATTTTATATCTTTCACGGTCGATTTACTTTATAGCCTATTCACTGATTGGATTGAAATTGGTGCAATTACGAACATTTAAAAAAAAACATCGCTTGAGTTTATTTTGATTTCGCTGATATAAACATGCATACCATTTTAACTACATGTTTTCCAAGGACAAATACAAGTAGAATGTCACTTTTCAGCTTCTAAAATAAATCGAAATCTTTCTATATTTGATGTTTATCACAAGACCTGTTCCTAAGAGTCGTAATGTTAATGTGCCTGAACGTAAAATGCATCAATCATGAGACTTGTGCGATTAGTTTTATATCGTTTATAATATCAGCAGTGTAAGAAAAGCTTCCCAACTGAAGTATGATACAGATAAAATACACTTATCTAATGTATACTTTTAAATGTGTACATGACAGTTTTACATTGATTATGGTTTTTTTGCTGAACGAGAAAACATTTATGACTTGTCTGAAGTTTAACATTTGTTTCAATCCCCTGACGAAATATTTTTCTAATATCTTGACATTATATTGAGCATTGTTCTCACGCTAAGGCATAGTGGCAACAGTTCACAGCAAATATCTTTCTACAAACTCGACAATACCTTGAGCGTTGTTCTCACGCAAAGGCATGGCGGCAGCAGATCATAGCTGACATTTTTCTACAGTCTGGACAATATCTTGAGCATTGTTCTCACACAAAAGCATGGCGCAGTAGAACAAAGCTGACATCTTCCTACAATCTCGACAACACTTTGAGCATTGTTCTCACTAAAAGGCATGGCGGCAGCAGATCAAAGCTGACATTTTTCTATAATCTCGACAATACTTTGAGCATTGTTCTCACTAAAAAGCATGGCGGCAACAGATCAAAGCTGACATTTTTCTACAATATCGACAACACTTTGAGCATTGTTCTCACTAAAAGGCATGGCGGCAGCAGATCATAGCTAACATCTTCCTTTTATCTCGACTAGATCTCGAGGGTTGTTCTTACGCAAAAGCATGGCGGAAGCAGATCATAGCTGACATTTTTCTACAATCTCGACAAGATCTTGTGCGTTGTTCTTACGCAAAACTATGGCGGCAGCAGATCACAGCTGACATCTTTCTAATATCTCGACAATATCTTGTGCGTTGTTCTTACGCAAAAGTATGGCGGCTGCAGATCATAGCTGATATCTTTCTAATATCTCGACAATATCTTGTGCGTTGTTCTTACGCAAAAGTATGGCGGCAGCAGATCATAGCTTACATCTTCCTACTATCTCGACAATATCTTGTGCGTTGTTCCTACGCAAAAGTATGGCGGCAGCAGTTCATAGCTGACATCTTCCTACTATCTCGACAATATCTTGAGCGTTGTTCTTACGCAAAAGCTTGGCGGCAGCAGATCACAGCTGACATGTTTCTACAGTCACGACAATATCTTGAGCGTTGTTCTGACGCAAAAGCATGGCGGCAGCAGATCACAGCTGACATGTTTCTACAGTCTCGACAATATCTTGTGCGTTGTTCCTACGCAAAAGCATGGCGGCAGCAGTTCATAGCTGACATCTTCCTACTATCTCGACAATATCTTGAGCGTTGTTCTTACGCAAAAGCTTGGCGGCAGCAGATCACAGCTGACATGTTTCTACAGTCTCGACAATATCTTAAGCGTTGTTCTGACGCAAAAGCATGGCGGCAGCAGATCATAGCTGACGTGACATCTTTCTACAATCTCCAAAATACCTTGAGCGTTGTTCTCACGCAAAAGCATGGCGGCAGCAGATCATAGCTGACATCTTCCTAAACTGTCGACAATATCTTGAGCGTTGTTCTCACGCAAAGGCATGGCGGCAGCAGATCATAGCTGACATTTTTTTTACAGTCTGGACAATATCTTGAGCATTGTTCTCACACAAAAGTATGGCGCAGTAGAACAAAGCTGACATCTTCCTACAATCTCGACAATATCTTGAGCGTTGTTCTCACGCAACAGCATGGCGGCAGCAGATCATAGCTGACATCTTTCTATTATTTCGACTATATCTTGAGGGTTGTTCTCACGCAAATGCATGGCGGCAGCAGACATAGCTGACATCTTTCTATTATCTCGACTAAATCTCGAAGGTTGTTCTTACCCAAAAGCATGACGGCAGCAGATCATAGCTGCCATCTTCCTATTATCTCGACTATATCTTGAGCGTTGTTCTTACGCAATAGCGTGGCGGCAGCAGATCATAGCTGACATCTTTCTACAATCTCGACAATATCTTGAGCGTTGTTCTTACGCGAAAGCATGGCGGCAGCAGATCATAGCTGATATCTTTCTACAATCTCGACAATATCTCGAGGGTTGTTCTCACGCAAAAGCATGGCTGCAGCAGATCAAATCTGACATTTTCCTACAATCTCAACATAACCTTGATGGTTGTTCTTACGTAGAGGCAAGGCGGCAACAGATCATAGCTGACATCTCTCTACAGTCTCGACAATATCTCGAGGGTTGTTCTTACGGAAAGGCGTGGCGGCAGCAGATCAAAGCTTATATCTTTCTACAATATTGACATATCATAGTGACACTTTTTCATCACAATATCTTATGGTTTAGGAAGTCATTGATAGACGGGTGTTTTTCCAAGCGTAATTATGATAATATCTATTTAGAGATGACTTTTTCTTTACTTGACGCTTTCAACATGCATTATTTTGTTGATTGGTTTGATATATGCATTTAGCTTTGCTGGCGTATCCTGATTTCTTTTAAATGAGTATAAACTATAAACCCATTTATCTTACGACAGTGTGGATGCTTTATCTCCCTTTTTGTTTACATGGAAGAGGAATTTATTAGTGTCTATTACTAGCACTTAAAATAAATAAATTGAAATAATACGCCCTCCTTTGTAAATGCATGTACAAATTTCTTGAGGAATAAAATGCCAGAAGGTCAAGACAGCTATCTGGTTATCAGAATTCATGTCAACAAAAGAATTAAAAGCGATTCAAAGTTTGTATGTACTTTTAAAAATATTAAATTGACGTTTTCGTATTTTTGATACATTTATGCGACATTGTGTGTTACACAAGATAAAAAAAAGAGCTTGTAACTTATAATAATTACTTACACTGTACGTAGTACCATTAATTGAAAAATATGCCGCAGTTTCTGAGATCATAAGATCTAACATTTCAAATAAACTTCCTACAAAACTTAACAACAACGAGCCGGCAAAGTTTCGTATTCTATACTACACTTGTTTTCTCTGCGATTTGTTCACTGTCGTCTGCTTGTCCTTGACCGATAGCAATGACCTCGACCTCTGGTTCGTCTATATCTACGATTTCATAGTCTTTGCAGCACTTCTTGTATATCAGGTAAAGAACTGTTATAATAAACGGCGGGATGGGCGTCATAAGACCTGACGCCATTGGTGCCACGGAGGCAAGGTCTCCATGAGGAGGCGGGAACGATAAAATCATGAGAAGGTAAGCTATTTGAACATTTTGCATACCTGTCTCCAGCGCTATTGTCATAACGCGAGTGAATGGCTGTTTTAGAATAGCAGCAATACCCCCACCCAGAATGTAACCTATATACGGCAGTAGACACCCTGCTATTACATGAAGTGGTCGAAAAAGTTTGAAAATGAACCAGTTTGAGTACAGCCCTATTACCATAAAGACTAATGTGGCGATAACAGTCACTGGTTTCAATATCTTTAAAATGGTCAGAGCAACCTTCAGGAACTTATATTTAATGACGATACCAATGAATAAGGGAACGGTTATTAATGCAATAATTTGAGCCAGGTTAACATATGGAACAGAGATGTTGTATTTTTCACCTATGATAAGTCGTCCAAGGGTATATATCCACAGCGGCATCATTCCTGAAATAAAGGAAACAAATATTTATAAGCTCAGTATCGAGCTAATGGTGAGCTTTATTGTAAACCACGTGTGTTTGTCGTGCGTCGTTGAGTGCACTTTTTGTAAGTTGTCCAGTAAACAACTAAGTTCAAACCAAATTTCTTCCTATACAACTTGACAGAAACGAGAATATTCCTTTCTAAAAGCTCTACAGTGGTTCTTTGATGATTTCCAGTTCATGCAAAAAGACAATCAAAGGTCTGTATAATTTATAAAATGGTGTACTGATCAAAACAACAATATACAATTATCATATTACGTTGTGTTATTATTATAACAAACAGTCAGTGAACCGGTCACAATTTGACTTTGACCACGGGTTGTATGGTAAGAAAAAAACACGGTTGATTGAGAACTAATCAGTTTTAAGGTAAATTGGTATTACTTAAGTTATATGTTTATGAACTCACCCCCCCCCCCCTCTCTCTCTCTCTTTCTCTCTCTCTCTCTCTCTCTCTCTCTCTCTCTCTCTTGCAATATTTGCATGTATGTTTGCATGTATGCAATCGCCTTTGTCAACCTTGATATTGTACGGGAACGTTCAACCACCTTGATATTGTAAGGAGAAAGTTCAACCAAGTACATTGTGTATTCCGTGCATTGTGTATTCCGAATACATTGTGTATTCACTTGCATCTTATGTAATGTTCCCTGTTAGTGTTAGTTTGTTGTTGAACTGTAATTGTTGATCTACTTTAAGTGTTATGACAAAGCACCTGCCATTATTCGACAAAACTTTGTGAAAAACTAATTAAAGATTATTTCTATGTGTGCCAACTTAACCGAGAAAAACCAACACAAAGTATAAAATCTCCTTTTACAAATAAAATTGTGTGCAGTGTGGCCTACAAAATGATCTAAAGGTTAGACTGATTTTTTTAACAAGTGAAGCAAAGAAAATTGGCCTACAATACAGCATGCTATTTCATTTGTTTCGTCAGCCGTTAAAATTTACAATTTTGCGAGACATGTTTTACTAACTTTGTAAAGAAAGGTATAATTTTGTTAGAATACTTCAAAACCTGGAGTTGCAAATTAGTTTAAACGTGTTACTTAATTACATTGACGTATAAACGTATCTAAAAAAAGATAAACGGTCTACGTGAAACCAGAAAACAAATTCCTGTATTCTATATAAAATTCATAAAGTTCACAGGGTTGTAAAACATAGCAAAACCTCTTTTAAATGGCTTTAAATTACATATTATTGTAGATCTATCTCTATACACATGAAAAATAGCAAGAAAAAAGGCGGTTATTTATAAACAAGAAAGGTATTTCTGCTCATGTTAACTTACCCATAAAATTAACCCAAAATATATGAGCTAATTTTCAGATTGGGGTAGGTGAAAATTTCCTATTGTGAATTCTATTCTGAATTTATAAATTGCCACCACACTATCAGAAATGATCAAGAAAAATGATTCCAGCAAAAAAATAAAAATAATATACACAGATTAGGGCAAAAAATGTTAAAATCAGGCAAGAAAACTGAGAACTATTTCTAGCCACGGGTACCATTTTATGAGCTCTGATAGACTGAATTGGTGGTTTCATACCATATAATGCCGTATCATTTTTCTCAACAAAGAACTTTTTATCATATCTCTTCAGCTTTTTATTAAAATTGAATTTATTCGGTGTTTCTGTTCACATTGCGTCATACTACAGCATGGCTACTTTTTACGGGCTTATTAGTTCCTTACATACACACACTTTCTTGAAAGTAGATATCCATACGTAAAATGTATTTATGTATCTATAGATATTGATTAACCTCTTTCTTTTAATGTTGTCTTCCTTTGTTTTATCTTGTCCTTTCGGTCAACAGAGCTATTGTTGTTTCCTTTAATTGGTGCCAATCTCTCCCCCAATGTCTAAGCAGCGTAGTCGGACGTAACCGGTGGGTTACATTCGTTACACATTCGTTTTTGTCCTTTCCCAACCTTTCAGCGAGATAACCAGTCGTATGGTCAATAGATTTGTGTCAGTGTTTAAAAATCTAGGATAAATAAAAACCACGTACCTATAGAAGCCACAGTACTTAAGAACGTCATTGTTATTGACAGCGAGACATCGCCATCCAGCAAATAGGTGTAGATGTTGCTTCCGCCCCCTCCGGGGCATACCCCGCACACAAATATCCCCAGAGCTACGCTACTGTCTGTATCATAGGGTAGCATTTTTGCAATAGCAAAGCCAAGCTGAAAGAAATCTTACACGAATTTGTTATAAGACTACAAAAATGCTAAATCGACCAGAAGAACTAGGATAGATGATCGGTATGAAACATTTTTAGGATAGAAAGCAAAATGTTGACGCCTTAAATTGACTTTGACTTTCGAGGTCCAGAAGGCTGAAACATTTTAACGCTATAAATATTTTACGACATATATAAAAAAACAAGTTCAAAGCGATCATAGGTAAAAATTAACTTACAAGAGGCATCAAAAGATATTGACAACCGAAGCCTATTCCAGGGGCGACGGGTTTCTTCAAACACTCTTTGACAATGCCAAGGTCTAGCTTACAACCAAACCCCATAGTTACAATGAAATGAAATGTAGTTATCAAATACATAAATATTCTGTAGATGGGCCGTGTATTTCTCAGAACTTTTACCGGAAACCGTTTCTCGAGTCGCCTATTCCCGTTTACTGGCACCGGAAATCGTGCATCAGCCATTTTTGATATTGACTTTTTGGAATTTTCAGTCAGGTGTTGTTCAGTTTTCTCTTTGTCAATTAAATGTGTGTCATTGCGATCTGAGACAGCGATACCGCCATCAAAAAGACCAGTCCTTGTATTATACGGGCCGTTTATCTCTATAACTAGCTCAGAAATTCCAATAAGATTTCCGTGAAGGCTAATCTCGATGTTATCATTACTAATTTCAGTCATATTACTATAGTCGTGCATCATTGACGAACTGCTTTTATTCTCTACACATGTGAACAATGTGCTTGAGTTACTTTCAACGCTAAATAAGTCTTCTCTCTGACTTGAAAAAGCGACTGCATACACTTGTCCTATTTCACTACATGGGGGAATTACTTTAACAGAAAACACTTTAGTTACAAACATTAAAAGAATAAGTGGTTCCGACAGTGAAAAATATTCATCCACCAAAGTTGAATTCACTCCATTGTCGAACTGAATTCCTGCCATTGTACGTGTAGCCACGACTTTTTACGTGTAGACTGGCTTGTACTTTACACATAAATTTAATCGCAATCAAATACATTCAAATAGGTTAAATTATATTCCTTTACTATCTCATGTGGAAAACCCTACTTGATGTTGATGTTTGATTATTTATTGCTGGGGTAATGAAATTTGCGCAAGAGTCCGTAACAAGCTGTTTCAAGATCATAAAGATAAATTATGTTATAATGTCTCTGAAGTAAATCAAACGAACTGTGAATATGTTCGCTTTTTTTACCCTTACATTTTGTTTTCAGCTTACTTGATTTAGCCCTTGGACTGCAGTTACATCTTTTTGCTCTTTTTTTAATGAACAGGTAGTTACTGTTGGTAAAACCATACGGTAGCCATACATCATATCACATTTTTTTCCAAAGCAACAACTTATATGATTCAGATAATTCTAGATCAAAAATGCAATATTTTTTCAGTTAATTATCGAACTGAAGTTACTTACATGCAGTCATTTGGGAAATAACAGGTAAACGTCTAAATGTTGAAAGCACTGGAATTGTGTTTCAAACCTATCCCCATAGTGACAGAGACAAGGGACAAAACCCTTGTACTCTATAAATGTCACTTATCAGCAGTTACATACAAACGCAAAAATGTAACCAGAAAATAAACTAATATGGTTACTTCTTTGAGAATATACCGATATTGGTCAACTGAATATTAATAAAAGTGATATGGGCTGAAAAAAATACATTAACAAACTGTCATCAACTTTTATTTAATAATATCTCATGTTGTCATGAGTGATACACACAATCACGAATGAGAAATGCTATACACACAACAGATAACAACACACATACGTGACTTGAACGAAACCTGTGTTCATTTACTTTGCTGTTCAAGAGTTTAGGATGGCTTATAGGCAGAAACTTCTCCAAACTTCTCTCTAACCAAAGGTGGTTGCACTGAGCTAAGGTGTTTTATCTTTACAAAACAATATACAACATTTTGAAATGGTGTCAAAAATATTATTCACAACAAAATTCAAGTAGCAATACATCTATTGGCTTATAGAAGACTTAAAATATACGAAAGATGTGTTACAGAGGCACATATTACAAGCGGGCCGAGGTCCAAAGCTACTGAATTCTGACAGTCCACTAATGATGTAAGAATGAGCCTGTTTCACATGTGTTTATACATAATGATGTTTGCCAACAACCAGTGTTTTATCCCACAATTTATCATGTTGTATGTACAGGACACAAACTAGTTTGTTTTTAGTTTGAAGTAATGAACACAAATGTTCCATATCAAACTTCACTCTTCACTTTTAAAGTTGTGTTTTCTCTGTCTCAAAGCTCTCAACTAAATGTAGAAACAAATTTTAAAATAATCTTATTTATGCATATAACACCAAACAAAATACAGTTCTTATACAGTTTATGAAGTTCGTATGTTTTAGATATTCAAACATGAGGACTTGGAGCTACTCTAAACCAAATTTAAAATCCAGCACATTCTAATACACTTAAACAGAAAATTTGAGGTGGAGAGTTTCTTCATGTTTAAAATCATAATGATATTTGTCAAGTGTGATCACATACTGCTAGAGCATACATATACATGTATGTATTTCCACAATAAAATATAAAAAAAAAGTTATCTCAATCAATACCTACTTTCTGGTTGTCCTAAAATCAACGAAAATAAGATTAATTGCGGTCCACAAAAAAGAGTTAACATCTAAAATCATCTGACATTAATTCTTCTCTTGTTTTTAGTTTTAACACGACTGAGCTGGGGGGAAAAAATGGCTTTCATTTGATAACAACGATGACAAAATGTTCAGTGCTCAAATTATCCATACTTTACTATCATGACTGATGTCTCAGTTAACTGCACATAAATCTGACATATCTTTTTTTTTTTTTTTTAACATTAAGGTGAAAAGGAAACATTATATGCTGTAATTTATAGTTAAAACATGCAGGGCAAAAAGAAATAATATGCATCCATTCAAGGTAACTGCTGCTAAGTTACTTTTGCTCTTGAACACTAAAAGGTTCTAAATATTCTTTAGCCTTCACAGTCTGGACTACATCACAAGTACTTTTACATGAAGTGTAGTTAAAATAAGTTGTAATAACTTTCATATACAATCAATGCAACAAGTTATTTTGAACTATAAGATGCCACAGTTCTGCACATGCTTTTAGAATCCTAATATCTTTGTTCAGCAGTTTCAACTATAGCAAAATTCACTGATTACGTGTTCTATCCATACTGACTATTCAATTATAGGTATTACTGTTAAAAGAAATGGACCTGTATTTACAACCAATCTACATGTATTTGTCTATTACTGCAGGCAGTGTATACGCAGTCTGTCTGAATTTCGGAAATAGCTTGTTGAAGAGACATTTTAAGTATAAATTTAATAAAGCATTTCCTAAGCTTGAACAAAACAGAATATATATGTACAAAGAGTATATTGTTCAATGCTACTTTGTGTCTGTTAACAGACAGAAAAAAAAATCAATATCGACTTTCCCTATCAAAAAAATACTGTTTCCATTTAGACTTAGAACACATCAAAAAAACTTTCCCCAATAGTTCACTATTTAAAAACTTATATTCAATTAAAAAGAAATGTATACTTGAAGGAGTATTAGCATTTTCTAGCATCTGCAAAAGGTCTATTTTCCATATCAACCAAAAGACTTTTCCTTATTTCTAGTACTGACAAAATGTATTTCATAAAAGTTACCATAAAAACACCCCAACCCCTCCCTCTTTCAGAAAAAGTAAAATAAATTCAGTCCTAATGATTATTTCACAGTGGAAAAGACATAATACTGTAACTGTTTTCTGGTGTTTGAGAAAATGTCAAGAGAATTAAAATGGTTTCAAATATTATTAAGTTGCTGCTCTATGCCATAAATTCAAAAAAGTTAACACAGAAAAAAAATCACAAAACTTTATCAAATTTCTCCACAACAAGTTTATAGTACAAAAAAACAGCCATTAATTTTCAATTACAAATATAAATTTTAAAAACCAGTTTGTACATGATTGTAAATATACAGACAGATGATATCCCCCAGCAAAAACAAAATGACAATATCACAACAGTTTCCCAACAACTTTACAACTGTCCAAATGTATTCTCCCCACTGTAGGCAATGTACAAGAAGCCGTCATCATCTTTGTGTTCCTCATACACCTGGCCCATACTTGCACTGAAATATACATGACACAACTGAATTCACCACTGCGAAATAGTTACTGAACACTGATCACTGAAATTTATTTATGTAACTTCATTACTTCAACCAAAGTATTGCTTAGCATCAAAGTCCAGCTACTGGTATAAGCATGTGGTCCATTTACTGGAGAAATCAAATGATTTATTATATACATGTATATAACTGCAATAAAATAGCTTTTTAGACCTCCTTTTATGGATGTCGGAGTAACTTGTGTTACTAGGGGAATGGTAGAAAACTGCACAAATTTACATATACTTAACAACTGTAGGCAGGCTAGGTTTTATCTCTGAAGATCTATGTAAATAGAACTTCTAGTTAAATAAAGTCTTAATACATTAAAACCCATTCATGTAAATACAAGATTCGATAAAAAGAATAGGGAAACTTGCTCAAGACGACAAAAACTAAACTGCAGCTGAAAAGAAGAACTGCCTTCTTGAAAAAAGTTAACAATTCAGCTGACAATATTTTTTTCCTAATGATATGACATGTTTGTCTTCAATTTCTATTTCAGGCACACCACTACAAATTACCTTGACTGTGGCAACACTTTTTCTACAAAAAGAAATATGGCCTTTTCTGAAGGTAGCTGAATTCTCTTTCTGATGATCCACATAAACTGAGCAACCGATATATCATTAGGCACAAGAAACTTTCTCTTGTCAATATCCTGAATCTGTGACTTTGGATCTCTCTCCACAATTACCTGGAAACGGAAAAAAAAAACCCTAAAAGTTCATGTTAACAGGCTAAATTAAGAACTGTCATGCCAAAATCAATCTATTAAAAAAAAATTCAATACATAAGAACAAAAGTGGCAAAGCCAAGAACAGGTTTTCAATACTATGCACAATTTAAGCAATAACATTTCAGAAGTGTTGTAGAAAACTAACAGACAGCTTAACTTTTGGCACTGATGGACTAAAAACACCTGGTGAAATCCCTGTATGGTGATCTTCACCTTTACCCAGTGATCATTAGGTAATAATATATGCTACTTTATAACAGAGTCATAGTATGATAGACCAAGTGGAACTGAAGACACTAACTGGAAGACAAAAATTTACTTTCAGTAACACTGAGAGGCCCCTTGATCACCATAACCCCAAAGGAAATCCCAGGGAAATTCTTGCCATATGCTATCAACTTCCCAAGTTTGATTTCAATACATAGTAGGCCAAGCAAAACCTAAGATACATGTATTGAGTAAAAACCAAAAAAAAAAAAATCTATTTTCATAAACAGTGAGCAACCCCTTTAATCCAAGTGCAATGAAAAGTGAGGTAATGATATATCTTACGCTACCTTAGCATCTTAAGTCTGAATACAATATGTCTATTATAACATAAAATAGTGAGCAGAAACCAAACATTGAGTGACCGCTTTTAAAATCTAAGTGATTCCTAAAGCAATATCAAGAAAGGTCTTGCTATAAGCTATCAACTGACTAAATATTGTTACAATAACAAAAGAAACAACAGCAGAAACAATTGTTTGACATTGTCATCTATCCACAAGAAGAATCATTCTAACAACCAGTTTTCAGCTGCAATGAAAGCCTGGTTAAAAAGCAAAAATTTCTGTCTGTCTCTCTCATAATATATAGTAAATGAAGTCAGAACCATACAGAATTTCAGATAGTTTAAATGAAACTGATTCAAGGAGTTTGTAAATTTATATAGTTTATGAGAGACACTATAGGAAATGCATTTCTAGAATTAAGTCTCTAAACATATTAGACTCAAAACAGGAATGAATAATCTACAGCTGAAATATCTTACAGGTATCCTCTCTGGGTATTTGTCTCGTATCTTTGTAGACTCTGCCTTCCTCTGGTCTAAAAATGGAGAATAGGCTTCAATTAGTCCGTCAAAGAACAAAATACAATCTATTTCAATGGGTGCTGCTAAGTTAGTAAATTGATCTTAAAGGGATATACAGGCAAAAGTTTTATGCTTTCTTTCTCATTCCTTCTATGAACATACTATAAATGTGATCGAAATAAATACAATGATCTGTTCCAGTAACAATGATTTCCTCTTTTTAAATAAAAAACTGGGTGGTTTCCTAACTTGACCCACGTGGGTCTAGATAGAAAATTTAGATTTCGCGCTAAATTTCGCAGTGAATGATTGGTCGGTTGAAGTACCTGTCACGTGATCTATGGCATAAACAACCCAACAGAAATTATGATTGGTTGTTTTTGCCACGTGACCTATTTGAAAATAACTCGGTGATTTCGTTCACGTTTTACTTTTTGTTAAAAAATGTTCAAATATTTACATTCAAGCCCGCATTTCACTACAGACATACTGGGAATTTAACGTTCTTCATATTGAACGTGATTTGAGCAAATAATATCAGTTTTAATTTTTTGGGCACTTATTTGCCTGTGTATCCCTTTAAATAGCAAATGGCTTGAAGGTTTCGGTAAAAAGGATTTTTTAATAGAAATAAGTAATAACTGGATAATAGTTGCGATTAACTATGTAATTAAAGACCATTATCACGTATTAAACTTATTAAACAAGAGTGATCAGTGATCACATGTCGCCTGATGATAGCCTATTAAGCAGTTGTATTAAGAGGTGATTGGACAGTTTGTTGGAAGGTAAATTGAGGTACCGATCAATCCTGTAACATTTCATTCAAATTGCATTAGTAGTATCAGAGAAGTAGTCCGGACGAACTTTAAAAATAAAAATCATTAAAGGGCCGTTACTCTGACAGAAATCATTGAACTGGAAAATGCTGATGATATGCACAACTAGACCTGGTACTGATCATTCCTGTAAAGTTTGGATGAAATCACATCAGTAGTTTCTGAGGAGTAGTCCGGACAAGTTTTGTGACGGAGGGACAGACAGACAAACAGACGAAGGAGAAGTGACCCCTATATGTTGCAGCTACATGTACGTTGTAGCAGGAGACACAAAAATGACATTTGTTAAATGTTATAAATATTAACTAAAAAAAATCCACCATTTATTTGTGAAAAAATAATTATGAAAACATGAGAAACTGACGTCTTATTTGGAGTAAATTTACTCTTTTGAATTACTTTTCTGAGTTGAATTTTATTTTTTAAAAAGGAAAGTTGTAAGATTGTTAACAAGGGCGATCAGTGATCACATGTGTCGCCTGATGATAGCCAATTAAACAGTAGTATTGGGAGGTGATTGGACAGTTTGTAGGCTAAAACGCATTTTTTTATTCAAGGACCATAACTCAGCCAAAAACCATTCAAACAAAAAACCTGTAAAACATGCTTAAGTACTAAGGTACAGAACAATTCTGTAACATCTCATTTAAATTGCTTAAGTAATATAAGAGAAGTAGTCCGGACGAACTTTAAAAGTAAAAATCATTAAAGGGCCGTTACTCTGAAAGCAGGGTTCCTGCTGTCACTCGCCAATTGCGCCAAATGCGCCAAAATACTAATTCTGGCCCATAAAATCTTCCATTGGCGAATTTTACTGGCGCCAACGTAAAAGAAAGCATCCGACAACTAGTACGATTAAAAATCAATAAGCGGCCAACAAAATTACATACGCGGCTTGGATGTTTAGTACAAGGTCACGTGTGACTAGTTTGTTTATCAAACTTTATGACACTTTGAGAACGTGTTGAGATGCAAATGACAATCGGTTAATTGGAATAATTTGCCATTTTTAATCATCCGAAAATAAGATAATTAACCACGTGTGGTCAGTTAGTGTTAGTGTTTGTAGCAAATTACAGTGATGAAAAGAAATATCGTCAGTGTTTGCAGGTGTCGTTTTCGTGTATGGAAGATTAAATAAGTGTAAAAATAAATGGTTCATGCTTAATCTTATAAAGATATTGTTCATGGTTTCATGTTATGTATCTTTTAAAAATGATATGCAAATGTGCTTATTTTTTGTTAATAAACAGTTGTGATAAATATATAAATAATGTTTGTTGTCACAATGATGCTACTTCTATAATATCTTAACAGAGAAAGGCATGTCTCCTTACAAAATCACTGGCTCCAATTTTGAGCCATTAACACCAACTTTTTCTGAGTGGCGAATTTGCTGGCGCAAACTAAAATTGACCCAGAGGAAACCCTGTGAAAGAAATCATTGAACTGGAAAATGCTGACGATATGCACAACTAGACTTGGTACTGATCATTCCTGTAAAGTTTGGATGAAACCACACCAGTAGTTTCTGAGGAGTAGTCCGGACAAGTTTTGTGACAGAGGGACAGACAGATGGACGGACGGACAGACAGACAGATGATGGGGAAGTCATCCCTATATGTCATGGTTACTTTTTAGCATGTCACACCTACTGTGAAGCCTGCAACACAAAATTATTATTTGGCTAAAACGCCTTTTTCATTCAAGTGCCATAACTCAGCCAAAAAACATTCAACCAAAAAACCCGTTAGATATGCACAAGTACTTAAGGTACAGATCAATTCTGTAAAATTTCATTCAAATTGCATAAGTAGTATAAGAGAAGTAGTCGGGACAAACTTTAAAAATAGAAATCATAAAAGGGCCATAACTCTCACAAAAATCATTGGACTGGAAAATGCCGATGATATGCACAACTATACATGGTACTGATCATTCCTGTAAAGTTTGGATGAAATCGCACCACTAGTTTCTTAGGAGTAGTCCGGACAAGTTTTGTGACGGACGGACAGACGACGGAGAAGTAATCCCTATACGTCGCGGCTACTTCCTAGCAGGCGACACATAAAGGTATAAAATGTAGTTTTATTAGATGATTTAGATCTATAGCAAAAATAATATTTAAAAGAAATTAAATACAATGTGATATAAATGGTTTATATACTTTTTTTAGAGATAATAGTTTTTCAAATGAAGTTACTATATTAAAAGAGACCAATAATGAATCTCACTGAAGATGAAATATTAAAAGCAGTTAAATCCCTAAAATCTGGTAAGGTTATGATTTATCATGCAACACAGGCAGATACTTTTTGGTGTTGTAGATGTAGATATTTTTTCTGGTTTTCTATTGAAACTAGATTTTTAGGCATATGTCAATTTTCTTAAATATATTCTGTTAGTAAGTTGTTCTTTTAATGAAAGATTCAGATAAAATAAGTTAACTACATTAAGTTAAGTAATAAAATGACTCTACCACAGTTACACTGTTCAAAACTGAAAGAAAAATAAAACCTTAAGTTTTTTCTCTTTTCTGTAGTTTTCAAAAATGTAATTACACTCTTGCAGTGATGAACCCTCGATAGAAAGGAATATTTTTTTTTCAAATCAGTACTTTGCAGCAGGGCTTTAATTTACAGGGAATGGACACTCCTTATCTATCGAATGAATAACCAAAATATGATGTCGCGAGTTCACCTGTATATCCTGTAACGGAAAATCGATCGATAATGAGTTATCTATCGTTAGTTAGCGGTATATTGGTATGCAACGCTCGCACCTAGTTTACAAATACATCCGTATTTTTGTCAATAATTATGTGATTTTCAAAATTTAAAATTTGTAAGAAAGAAGAAACATTGATCTTTTATGACATCTACTTTTTATTTCAACAACGGAAGTGTTTGTTCCAAGCCGATGAGTAAAAAACGACAACCAAATACTTTTTACGTCTTTTTTTTGTAATTATCTATCGTTAGTTAGCGGTAAATTGGCATGCAATACATGCATCTAGTTTACAAAAACACCCGTATTTTTGTCAACAATGGGCTGATTTTCAAAATTTTAAATTTGTAAGAAAGAAGAAACATTGACATCTTATAATATCTATTTTTTATTTCAACTAAGGAGGTGGCTGTTCCAAGCCGACGAGTAAAAGACGACAACTCAATACCTTTTTCTTTTGGTAAAAATCTTGTCTCGATTTGATGAAAAAAGTGTTCACGTGTCTACAAAAATTGTTTATAACTTCGTCAATATATGGTATAATTTACTGAGAAAAATATGTCTGGAAATTGTAGACTCAGATTATTTCAAATCATTCAGATTATCTTTACTTGTCTCACAGGTTGAGGCTTTCATTTACAAATTGTAACAAGTATAAATGTAAACTTTTGCATGATAGTTATGTCACAACATCCTGACACTCATAATTATGACAAAGCGATTAATTAATAAATTAATTAAAAAAAGCTCTGCCCACTGAGCCAAAAGCACGATCACAATGCTACCCATTGTCCACAAATTTAATTAACCAGCACTTAGTTTAAAAAAAAATGAAGAATGCAACAAACAACACCAAATTTCAGTGCAAGTAATTTTAAAGAACACTAATCAACCGTGTGTTTAAAATAGCACAATATTTAACCGCCAATTTTGAAGTTAATATTCAGAGGAGGTCGGAAATCTTAGATTCAAATGTCAATCTCATCCAAGTAGAGTACGATGCAATTCATGTTAAGTGTTTTAATCGAGTCTGTTTGCACTGATACCACCCGGAATTTGTTAAGGTGTTGATCACCGAATAACACTTTTTTCGACAAAATTGCTGTAATTTACGTTGCTTTATTTCATTAACAAACACAGATACAGCAATAAAATGCATAGTAATGCTCAATCCTATGTCCACTGATTAACTTCCATCTTATGTCAACTCATTTCATAACTCCATTTTTGTCTAATACCCCCCGAAAGTTGACAAGAAAACACAAATTTGTACATACTTTCCGCCATTTTGGAAAACAACAATTACATTTAAGTATTGATTTCATTGTTATTCAAGTAAAAGCTGCTTCGAAAAATAACAAACAAGATAGTCAAAATATTTATTTCACAATATTTAATTTACAATTCGTTCTGAAATTTCTTAATGTAAGTTCTTTTCAACATCTGAGTATATAATCGTGAAAGCAGCAACATGTACCAATCGCCATTGAGGTGTTTTATTGAGATCCGGCCGCGCATGCGCGCGACACCATATTATCGCAATTTTGGAGTGTCCATTCCCTGTAAATTAAAGCCCTGTTTGCAGACAGTCTGTAGGAACACAAAATCCCTTTCTAAAACTTCATTTGTTTTAACACCAACAGCCTTTTATGTTCCGATTCACACCTAATGGTAACACCTTTTCCTACACAATCTATATTGTCGGCAAAATTAAGTACCCTTCTTTGTGTATATTGCCTGCAAAAACCTTCTCTGTTTATATTGCACAAGTTGTCTGCAAAGTATACTAAACCTAATAACATTTCTTGTCAGACTAAGAAATGTTATGGATCATTGCTAATAAAATGCTTTAGTCTGTAATTCAGAATAAGACAGAATGATGGGTTAAAAATAGCGTGTGTCAGAATGGTTTGTATGAGAGCAAATATTGCAAAACACCATTCAAAACAAAAAGTGAACTGAAATGTCACCGTCATGTCAGATGAAGTAAACAATGACCGAATTCTGTAGCAAAACGTTTGTCCTTTGCATTACTAAAGGGTCAAACTAGGACATAATCTACTTATTAACATGGTCTTACCAAATGTATGCTCTTCCTTGAACTTGAATTTCATCTTGAAAAGAAATATTCTCTTGTGACCCAAAATTTGTTATTTATTTTGATGTGACGTCACGACGAAATGGTTAGGACTAAAACACTACAATACAGTACGGAAACCGTCAGTCATTGTAGCAATCTCCTCGCAGTGATCTTCTACTTCTACTTTGTACTCCCGAGCAATCAATACTGACTATAACTGGGAGGTGCTTTGTCAGGAAAACTGTGTTAAAAATGGTGCACTATTAAGACTTCTCCCCTTCATTCTTCGGAAAAGATTACTTTACTGAAAGTATGAAAGGGAAGTAACCGCTGTGTAGTAACACAAGTAGGCTGAGAGCATAGATACTTGCTGAATTATTGATGTGAATGGTCATATTGAGTACATACAGGTTTAGAGGCTTCGTGCTCTATACGTTCTATGAGTTATATGCCTTTCGGCAAATCTTGATGATGTCCATTCTTGCAATTGCAGTGCACCATTTAAATTTGATTGGTATTTTTATTTGATTTTGACTGACTCACATGCAGATAGGCCGACAATGAAAAAAAGAAAATGTTTATATATCTAGAAATTCTAGCTGTCATCCTGAAGAACATATCTAAACTAAGTTACTGACTCATTTTTTGTTACAGAAAAATCATCACAATATAAAGTTTAACACACTTTTATCGGTAAACAATTTACCCCGTTAGTCACGGGGTAGATACTAGAGTCATGTTATCAATTTTGACAAATCTTGGTAACTTGTCTCTGTGGCTCAATGGTGTAGATCGTCGCTCTATATTTTACTGACCGAAAGGGCATGGGTTCGAATCCTGATAAAATCAAAACTTTTTTTTCACTTTTCATGGTGTATAGAATTATAATATTATGGTTTTTTTTCCATAGTAACTTAACTTCTCTTAAATTTTAAAGAAAAAATAAGCTAAATTCTGTGTGAGTCAGTCCCTTTAACTTACTCATAACCTTTTTGAGATTATCTATAAGGCATGTAAAGTTAATAATAGTTTTTTAAAATCTTTAAAATGACATACAAGATAGAAAGATAATTTATGTGTCCGTTTTAATAAATATTATTTGAAACGAATCTCTGCCTATATGATTGTTTCAAGGTAATGTTTATCAGCTGACTGCTGTGATAGAAGTGCGGAGCACATCAGTTATATTAACTGTTTCCCTTTACATCTTGTAAACTCTCAAAACATGGTTTCAGTAAAATGAATTATTTTTTTTTTTACTGATACAATGTATTATAAAATGTTATATAACATAGATATATGTTCAAACATCACCCAACAATCAGACAAGAACACAAACTCCTAGCGGAGGCATGGGTATTTTATGCGTAGATATTTTAAGACTCACATCATATCTACAGATCTACGATACAGTTGTGAGAGAAAAATGAATTATGAATATGTAAAGAAGTTTGCTAGAACTCTTTCGAAAAGGTATTGCACCTTAGGAAGATTTATGAAAGTCAAGAGCGTTTGGTTTTGTAGTATCATATGTTGCGGGTTTTAAGCAGGCTAGTCTATAAGTATGCTTCTCTACAGTAAAGCAGTGTCTTATACACTCGAGCATGACTGAGTATCAAGTTACATATGCATTCTGTTGAAAACTGTGCAAAGAGTATAATACTACAGTTTACGTTCAAAGAAATACAAGTTTCAAGTTCATAACTAAAACAAGTACATGAAGCCTAATTATTTGTTTTATCATCACATAATATATTGATCGAACTACTAAAAACTGTTCAAGGGGTATTTTAAAATTCTACTGACGTTCTCCCCTATAAATGTTCTTTATAAGACTGCTCTCAATAGTGGTTAATCTATGGAATCCTGTTGCGGCCAATTAAAATGTCGCCGTCGCGCTTAGAGGTAGACGCTCGACAACGTGACGCGGCATCGCCAAAACGCAACGCGACATCGCGAAAATGGTATACGACGCTCGACAATGCGAAGCGAAGCGCGACAATGTCAAACGAAATTTCGCGATGTCATATCGTATTGTCGCGCAATAAAAGCCCGAAATATCGTAGTGTTGCTTTGCATTGCCGTGCGTCGTATCGCGTTGTCTCGGTGTCGCGTCACGTTGTCGCGCTATAACAGCGTCGCTTTGTCGTTCGTCCTCTCTGCATTTGTGAAGGCCTCGACGCACGACAACGCCATACGATGCTCGATAATACCAATCCGACGCGCGACAACAACGTGATACGATATTCCAATAAATGTCGCATCGCATTGTTTAATGTCGCTTCGCCTTTTCGAGCGTCGCGTCGCGTTGTCTAGTGTCATTTGGCATTTTTGTGTCGCACGTTACAGGCAGACACGACGGGAGACAATGCGATACGACATTGTGAAAATGTCGAGTCGCGTTGTCGCGCGTCCATTCGCACTATTGAGCATCGTATGGCGTTGTCGTGCGTCGTAGCCTTCACAAGTGCAGAGAAGCGACAATGCGATATTTCGCGCTGTTATAGCGCGACAGGACGATATGACATCGCCATATTTCGTTTGACATTGTCGCGCGTCGCTTCGCTTTTGTCGAGTGTCGTATCACATTTTCGCGATGTCGCGTCGCATTTTCGTGATGTCGCGTCGCGTTGTCGAGGGTATACCTCTAAGCGCAATAGGACATTCTGTACTAATCACTAATTCTGGGCTTTTTTTTAATGAAAGATTCATTGTTACGTATAACGTACTGAAAGAAACGTTTCTGGTACTGATAAATGGTTTCATGACCTGTTTTTAATGCATCTTTTTCCCTTATGATCTGCATGACCAGAAGGCTGATAAGCGGAATTTATCGTGTAATATATAAGTTTAACAAAAATGAAAAATCCCTATCGCAATGAATTCAGAAGTTGTATAAAGTCTTCCCAATCGATGGGAAATAAGAAAAGGTTTTAACAATACACATGTAATTGGTTATACCGTAATACCAGCAACTAGGCTATCCCATAAAAAAGTTGTTGAAGTCTAATATAAGTGAATTTAGACAATTTGGTTGAGCACTTTGGTTTAATTTTATTTCTTTTTTTTTAGGGGGTTGGAGGGTGTTCGGTATTTTGCAAGCTTGGTTTGACTTTAGATGACTAGTTTCCGTGTCATATTTCATATTTTAGAGTCAGCCCAAATCATCCCACTTCCGGTGCATGCGTATTCATGACAGGAAGTGAAATGAAAGTTGATTGACAATTCCTTCATTTGACAATGAATCTTCTGATTCTGAGGGAATTAGCTTGAAAATGGCACAGCATAAGCTGACATCCCATGAATTTATACAAAGTACTTTCAGTCCCCAGGTAGCTGTGTTGTGCAGTAACGATGCAGAGTTGTTATGTCAGAAAAACAACCTGTCATTTGTCCAGTTAGTGCAGCCGTTCTGTCGCTTGAAGACAGAGGGTAAGTTTTGATCCTTGCGAAAATGACTCATTCTTAGAACTTGAATATAGAACTTGAGGTATCTAGCAAGCATTGAATAAGTACTTAAGATTGCCCACATTGCATTAGTTTAAAGGCTCATCAGAGGGGGAAGACCCAGTTGATTGTGGCCATTAGACCCATAGCATGTACATTTGTAGGAGTTATGGAGGTAACGTACCATGGAGTTTACGTATCAGGAGATAGCGTACTAGTTTTGGAGGTTACATACCACATATATATTTTGAAGGCTACGTACTGTTCATTATTATAAATGACGATCTAGTATTTTATAATATGAAATCAGACATGAAAAAAATGAATTCGACAATGAGTTGAAACAAATCAAAAACAAATTACAAACTTGAGACATATGACTGAATATAATAATAAGTTGTGCATCAAACATCTATACCTGGTATTTTTCACACCTTTAAGGCGACACTTTACCTGTATCTGTCTAATTATTTAAGCTTATTTTATGTCGATACCGGTTGCCCATATGACCGACACCCCCTGGAGAGATTAGTTATTTTATGTGGTGGGGGTAGTGCAAGATACAGAAAGCATCCCATTCCAGAGACACTCCTGGTTCTTTTACATGCTCAGTGTATAGCACTGATACATGGGACCTCGGTTTAAAGTCTCATCCGACAGACTACTTTACCTGTATGGTGTGTAACCTCTTATTTATATTAGTGGTACCTAACCTCCTATAATGGTACGCTTATGTGGTGGTACGTAAACTCTATGGTACGTAACCTCCGGTTTCAGCATGTAGCCTAATTTATTATACTTAAAGTGTTGAACTGCTTTTATAGATCGGACATTTCTTAGTTGCTCAACCTTTCAGCCTAATTTTAAACTGCAAATAACCAAGCAGAAATCTAGCTGAGGAGCGCTTTGGGTAATTTCCTCTGCAACAACCCCACCATTGCCTTCATCCTCGAGGAATTCTGATTGCCAAAATTTAAATAAAATGGTGGAGTAACAGATAAAAAATAAGTGTTTCAGTTTATGCTTATATTGTCTGCATGTTTTTCATAGATGAAAGAGACTGGTGTGATTAAATTTGTCATATATTGTATCTTAATGTCATCATTTTTGTTGTTAACAATATGGGACAAACAAGCGATAATATGTGCCCAACCACATTTGATTAGGTGAACATGGTGTCCCATGTTGGTTGCACTTTTTACCCCTGGGGTTATTTTACCAATGATGAAAATTCCTGAAGTTAAACCAAAAGGTGATTATAAAGGACTGCAAGTTAACCACCCTCTGTTTGTAAAATGAATGCACATAAGGACACTTTATGCTGTTATATTTCAGCTCACATTAAGGACCCTAATAATGTTCAGCATGGAGTCCAGTATCTTCGTATTGGTATGGTGGACATGAACAGTCAGATACCACCAGCAGCTGCAGCCAAGAAATTGATGAATGATGCTGTTAATAGTGAACAGCCACAGATGTGTGAGGGGTCTAGAGGCAATGTTATTACTGTTGGGGATTATGATCTGCAGCTTAGCTGTAAGTATTCAACATAAGACTTTGTTTTTACAAAGGTCTTGTTCATTTCATTGAATGAAACAGTAGATATAGAAATTTTTGTTATATTGGATATCAAACAAGTGAATCACTCCAGACTTAAAAGCAATAAGGAATTTGTTCACCATTGGCTTATTACTGTGAGTAGGCATCAGCTTAAATGTTATTCTTCCTGGACCTGACATTTTTTCCTAAACGACATACATTCAGTGTAGAGAGACTAGAAGTTCTGCTATTAAAAATTTGCCACTGGGACAGTTTAGGTTCATTCAGTCAGTAAAATTCGTGTTCTCTCTGTAGAGTGTATCCTGCTAGTAAGCAATTACTACAATTTATCAAAAAAAAATTGCTTAGATTAAATAGAATGCTAAAATGGACATATTGTTTTGGTTAATATTGCTGTACAGTGAATGCTTTGTCTTCACTCCTGCTTTTTCTATTTCAGCTGCCACTCCTTGGTTTGAAGCATACAGGGAATGCTTTCTTCAGACCTTGCCACCATCAGACCATGAGTTTCTAAAACATTGTCTAGCTTGTATCTTTTTGGTTAATTATTCTGCTGGATTGCGTACTGCCTAATCTTTTTACATCAGTGATATCCCTGTCTGTTTTTGTCAATATTGAATATGTCTGCTGTATTAGAAGTTTGTCCAGATTGGAAGTTAAAATTTTTAACCTAATGCATTGCTTAATTTTTTGATAACAGTAGGAATGAGTCTGTTGGTAAAAAAGATAAAAAGTTTATGGCTTCATTATCAAGGAGTGAATGCCAGAAAAAGTTCTACATGTAAGTGCGGTAAAATAAAGAGGCAGATAGCACTTTCATGCATTCACTTCTTGTAATGCTCTTAATATAGTTCTGTCACGTCCTAAAAATTGGCACTCCTTTTATAAGCCTTAACAAGAAACCAGGTATATTTGTAGTGTCTTCCAATCACATGGACCCATTGGCAATGTTGCAGACATTATCTAGTAGCCAACAACAACAACAGTCACAGTTCCCTAACAAGTTACCACACTGGTTCTCACCAAATATCCTCAAGTACTATGTGTTGTTGCATGACGTGGTCGAAGCCGAGGCCACAAAGTAAGTAAATAGCATCTCTCTGTCTGTGTGTTGAAACTTGGGAACTAGTACCAGCTAGTCTGGCATGATTAATATACTTATTATTGTAATATTTTTAATAAGTATTTTATTAAAAAGTCAATAGTTTCATTGGCTTGAAAGACTGAGCAATTTGTTTAAATTCCCAAAGCATGTGTCTGCTGGCTAAAATGGCAGATATATACATTTTAATACTGCTGACTGTGGGGTAAACCTTACCACAGTTGGCCAGTCAAACAGACATAAATAATTATGTTTTATGCCTGCTCCAACATATTTCATTTTGAATCAGCCCAGCAATCTGTACTTTTTCTGAATAGCTTGCCATGGGCACTAATAGTGCCTGAGACATTTTTTTGGTCTGACAGATTTTCAGACACTAACAAACAGAATGTGAGATATAAGAAACACTTTCAGAGAGGCAGCAATATATTATGCAAATGTAAAATGAAATTGTTGTGAGTGTTTCATTCTGTTGTTTTTAGTGACTCCAGGGCAGTTGCTCTGTGTAAAGATAAGACAATTAACAATTCATCGAAAGTAATTCAAAGTATGATCATTACAATATGAACTCACAAGAAACATTAGATTTGAAATGTGTTGTTTCAAGTAATGTAGCTCCTTTTTGAGCCAAAAGTAAGAATAGATTAGGTCTAAAATGTCTTGTAAGAATATCGTGGAATTATTTTCATCGTTGAAATTAAGCATTGTTGATTTATACAGGGTTCATTAACTTCATTATGATAATTTATAGCATTAAAAGTTTTTAGATATTAAAAGAAATGTTTTGGGATGATAATTACAGAGCTGAAGCTGTTTATCAGAGTATGAAGTCATCATTTGGTCACCAGAGTTGTCATTTACTGCAAATAAATTCCCGGTCATTAACAGCAGTAGAAACAATGAAAATGGATGCAAGTCTGCCAGATCCTTGGGGACAGTTCCTTCACAAAAACACAGAAGTTGGGGTAAGTTTTACTTAAATTGGTTCTTGCACATCTTAAGTGTTAAGAACTTTTTTTGTAGAATTATTGATTAACTAGAGGGGACTCTAAAACTGCCATGTTATGCTACCGAGCTGAAAATAAAATGTTGAATGTTGCCTTATACTAAAAAGTAAAGACACACAGAATGTGATAGAAGGCTTGCCACATTATACATGCTGCCTTTTTTTCACCTTTTAAAACACTGCAGGGCCATGCTTTCTGAAACTAACCACTGCTACTGCCTCGAAACGTATCAAACAGCTTGTATTATTGCCTGTTTAAGCTGTAAGCATTTGATTTTATGTGTTTTTGTCAGACCTTCTTATCAATTTGTCTGTTGATTGCTGAGACCAGCACCTGTGATAAGCCTAGATAACCTTTTTACTAAGTCAGTGAATTTGTTGTTTGGATTATTAATCTTATTTATAATGATAAAAATGTTTAGTAAATGATACAGTGAACTTTTACATCTTGGAAACTTATTATTTAAACAAAAGTGAATTTTACTAATTTTGTAAACATTTTCTGAGTCGAAACAAAGGACTAACTAAGATAAGAACTGGTAAATCAGCGTTTAAATGGAAAAACATGATATTTAGATAAACCTATAATTTCTCGACTGATTTCCAAGTAAGTCCGCCAGTTGATACATAATGTAAAAGCAGTTATTTGTCAGTGGTATAGAATCGAGATACAAGCATTTTCTTTGTAACACTTTGATTTTTTTTCCAACTCATTACAGAAAAAGCCTCAAAAGGCTAAATATTTTATACCTTGGGTAAGTCTTACATGGAGAAACGTGTATTGCATCTTTTCTATTTGCTTTTTGGCTATGACAATTGGACCAGCATCAGTGTCTATTCTAGAAATTCAAAAAAGGGGGTGAATTTCCCCCCTCATTAAAAAAATTAGGGGGGATTTTCGAAAACAGGGGGTGCAAAAATAAAGTGATTGCGTAAAATTTAATGTTGTTTTTTATCAAGTCAGGACTTGTCTTTTTTTTCTAAAAAATTTGAAAGGTAGCTAGATTGTTTTTTTTTTAAGAACCAGATCAGCGACCCTCATTATCAGGTGTATTTTGGGGTTAGATATAATAGTGTTATCGGACTGTGCATCCTCCGCCCCGCGAGAATGATGCTTGATCAGCACCGGGTTTACGAAATAAATATATTATTCTTTTATGAAATGATTTGTCTGCACTCCATAATCAACTTCATACATTAACACATTCAACAGATGATATTCTTTGAACGAAAGTATTTATTAACGGCAACAACCCTTGTCACCCTCAACTTTTTCAACAAAAATATTGATTTTATTTAGTTTACAATTACCTCCCTTTGGTTTCCGGTGATCATGTAAACAAATAGGCCGACTAGACATTTTACGCTTTTTGAGAAAATTTATCAATTCAGATGCGGTATTTCCACGCACATGTTTCCAAAATGTGCGCGATCTTTGAAAAAGTAGCGTGAATCCCGCAATGGCGCGTCCTAGAATAGACACTGCCAGCATGCTTGTTTTTTCGGCACAGTATAAAAGAGTGTGGGTGAAATCACAGCAGATTTGATTTTCTTTCTTTGTGTGCATGGATGAAAAATTTTGGTTGCTACTGTTCTTCTCTCATTTGTACATGTGTATAAGCTTAAGTTGGAATTGAGTCGTTTTTTTCTTATTTTGTGAAAGCAACGTGTACTAAGTTTAATTCGCCCATCTAGAGGTTCTATTAAGGTGATTAAGGTAAGTTCGGGATTTCTAAGATAGTGTAGCATAAGACAAATTTCTGTTTTTAATAGTAAAACGTAACTGAGGTAGCAATTAAAACTATTAGCACAAATTGATTTGCTGAGTATTTTAATTTACTTGGCTTTAGCTGTTCTGAGCTCAATCTTGACGATCCCGGTTCAATCCCCATCGGGGCCGGCAGAATTTCTCCATGATAATTGATCTCAGACAATGCATCTGTAGGTCATTTGTCCCTCAACTCTGAAACAAGTGAGGAAGTAGTCAGTTACTTGCAGAGAAATTGGTTAATAAACTGGTTGGATGCCCACGAACACTGGTTAGGTGGTCTGATCGCCAGGATATGACCTTAGCTATTAAAACTGGCATTAAACTCCAATAAAACTCAAAAAAAAGAGAAACTGTTCTAAGCACAAGGTGTTAAGATAGAGCTTTTGTAATCACCTTTCTGCATCATCAGCATCTTACCTTGTGACTTAAGACAATAGAAAACCATATGAACACATTTTGTGGTCATGGATATTGGTACACAGGTGAGCAATATTGGGCCATAAGGACCTCTTGAATATCATAAACTTTGAATTTTGAATTACTGGTTTGGCATGATGCTTTATTCTTCATATTATAAAAAGACTAATTACACATAGTTTTAATTTTTGCCATTTTTGCTAGTTTTGTTATTTTGGTGTTACTTCATGAAACAGAATATCATTCATTGTCATTATTTGGGAAACTTACATGTATATGTAAACCTGCCACAAGTTTATGATCAAACTTATAACAAAAGGGTTACCTACCAAACTTGTTTTAATGTTATAAATATCCTTGCAAGCCATCTCAGCAGTTTGGTAGTTACTCATTGTCTTGGACTGCTCATTAATAAACTTTGAACGGTACTTCAAACGTCCCATTTCAACCTAAGACTAAGTATCAATTAGTGTATCAGATATTTCTTATTCATTGTTTGGAGTGGTGCACCGAGTGAACTTTTCTGTATCTATCAAGTATCGATAAAAACACATTCTCATTCTTCTGTATCTGAATAAATTTCTTACGATTATATTTTCCAGGCAACTGCTGTTGCTTTGGAATTTGAATTTTGGACAGAGGAGACATATTTTCTGCCATGAGATGTTTAGATGAAAATTTATTTATGTTTGCTAAAAGCTGTCTGTTTGAAATAAAAAACAAAAGCCAGGAGTTTAATTTAAATGGACACAAAGGTGTTTAGTTTGACAAGAAGTTAAGAAATTTGTATGTTGTTAGAACTTTCAATGTTTTACTGTAGATTATTGTTGAATTAATTTCAGGTTAGTGTCAGTTTGGTCATTGTATAAAAATACAAATATAATATTGATCAATTTTGTTGATAGTATGCTTTATTTCAAACCACCAGACAACAGTGAAGATTTACTGGTCAACTATTTTATAACATTATTGATTCTCTCTAAGAGTGTAAGGCTTATTTTTCAACTAAATTGTACATTATAAGGTGACATATCGCCCTGTGTTATGATGCTTCCTGTTGCTACACCGATATTACGACAGTTATAAATAAAAGTGGTTGAGAGCACTGGTTGGAATCCAGGAAACAGTGGTTGAGCAGGATTAGTATGAGCTGCTACAACTTGTTTCCAAATCAGTGTAAAATAATTCAGTTAAAACTGAATTACAGTAATCAGGTACCTTAATAGTGCTGACTGATGTCTGTGTATTTCAGGAAGGAGTAGATTATGATGCAGGGGGTAGCAGTGGAGCTGATGATGCAATGTTTCCTTCACAGCTAGAAGAAGGCACAATGATAACTAATAATCATACACTCGAAACAAACTCACACCAAGATGAAGGTAACAGTGTCATTCATTATTTTCATGTTCATTTTTATTTGTTTATTAAATGTGTTCCTAAATTGAGTATACGAACTGTGTTATAAATCAGTGGCAGCTTTTCTGAGGTTCTGTCATTAAAGAGCTGAAGTTTGAGGCACTTGTTACATCCTAATAAATCTCAAGTGTTGACCATGTCTCATAAGAACATGTTTTTCCCATAGCAAACAGTTTTTTTCAAGAGCTTAGGCAAATTAATCAATTCAAGATTAATTTGAGGTGTAATTTCTGTGATCATGTGTGCAGTTCTGCGGTTCTCAGATATTAAGATTTTATGTTTGAAACTGGCAAGTAATATATAACTTATACAAATGTTATTGCAGGTGTAGATGGTTTAGGTTCAGTGAACAGTTCAGTGATGAACCATCCGTTAGCCGTGTCAGACGAGAGCCCTCTACAGAGCCCCAACCTGGAATACAGCTCTGATTATCAGGGCTCTACCAGTAGTTTAAACAGTATACAGTCTGGCATGTCCAAATCCTCCTCATTTAATATCCAGGACAAAAGTCGATATCCAGGTCATGGAATGTGTCTCACAGCCAGTGACCAAGATAGAATACGTATCTTTATACATGAGTTTGCCGTACGGGCGTTGATACCATGGGCTGAGAGGCAGATGAGAACTCTTAATGATATGGTGAGGATTTTTGTTGAACTTAAAGTGTGGCTGTTTAGCATGAAATTTGACCCTTTAAATGTTATGTGGTTGAAGAAATTTACGATATTATGAAACTATTCTTCTGTGAAAGAATAGGCAATAGTTTTAGTACATTGAGATTTGATAATTGGAGTTAGGAATACTAGGGAAGATTGAAGAGAATTCCTGTCAGGTTAGAAGCTACTTTGGTATCAATAATTATGTTGTTCAAACTTGCAAAGCTTGGAATTCTAAAAGAAAAATCCACCAGACTAAGCATAAGCTTCCAAATATCACAGTTTAGAGGCAAGTTCTTTTCTGTATGATAATTGATAATTAATATTGATAATTGATAATTAATATGATATTTGTATTTATATGTTACAGCTGATGTCAAGAACGGGTATAAGGAAGTCATTGTTTGGTACAGCAAGAAAACTGTTTGGTACAAATCCAAGTAAAACAAGTCAAACAGCAAATACAGCTACTACTGTTGTGTAAGTCATGATGTTTGTAAGTTACACTCATTGGGAAGTGAAAAAGGGATTCTGAATTATATCACAAACCCACATTCAAAGAGTTGGTTACTTCACAGATTTGTTTGTAAAACAGTTTACATCAACAAGACAATTTTATTATCATTCTTAATGAGTTACATGTATATACCAAAGGAACATTATTACATAGCTTTTTGATCAACATTACATTTTTAAATGATTTCTTTTTTTGCCTGTAAATTCCTGCAGCATTTGTAATTGTCATACCCACCTGAATGCACAGATTAAGTAAAAAAAAAAACTGGATTAATTCGTTGCTCCTTTTAAAATGGTCAGGTTTTTGCTGTAGTCAGAGTTTTTGTAGTAACAGCAGTTCAAATTATTAATTTATTCAAGAGATTCTACACTGAATAAGTTTTGATTGTTTATAGAAATAAATTTTTATAAAACTTTTACAATTATCTTCTTTAATATGATGTAACGGTAACAACATACAGACCCTTTAAATAGATATTCCTGTGTGACAGGTATTCAAAAGATGCACCAGAGTTACAGATGAGACGTTTGGCAGACCTTGCCTTCCTCTTTCAGCTGTATGACTTTGCCTATCAGACTTACCATACTGCCAAACGAGATTTCAATAATGACAATGCCTGGCTACATTTTGCAGGTGCACTGGTAGGTTTGAAAACTTAAAATGTTATTCTTTTTGAGTAATGGAAAATGATCATAGTATAATTGATGTATTAGGTGAAATATTCTTACAGACAAAGTTTGAAACAGTAAAAGATGCAGTGCATCTTGGAAAAGACCATATTGAGCAGCATTTGAACTCAGGTGCTCCTACATCAAAAACCAGCTCTCTTGACCACTGAGCCAAAGAATCAACCACCTGACACTGTCAGAAGGTGTATTTATACAATTATAGGGTGGTGTGCACTGGATCATAAAAATATTTCTAAAAAGATGTGTACACTTTCCTTTATTTGTCAACTTTTTGCTTTGAACTTTGGTGAAACTTTGTCATGGGAGGAAGCTATGGAGCTTTAAAGCTCTGCCAGTGCAGTTGACTGGTTGCTATATGGCAACCAATATTTGAAAGTTTTAAAACTTAAAAAAAAGAAAAATCTTCTTTTCTCAAACCACTCGGCTCATGACATTTTTGCAAGTGTAGCTAAACTTTGTAATTTCTTTGAGACATTATTACTCATTCTGGATTATTATGCATCTTTCTTACGTTGTGCAGGAGATGGCTTCACTAGCAATATATATGTTGGGGAATCAAAGTCAGAGAGCTTATCCTGAACACTATATGGAATCTGCCATCACCACATACCTACAGTCATGCAAGTAAGTTAGTTGTACAAAATCACACAAGAGTTCAAAATTATTTTCGTTTGAAAAAACCATCTCATGTTGTTGTTTTTTCCAGTCGTAAAATGAAAAATGATAAGTGCTGTAGTAAAGTCTTCAGGAAAACTGTCAGACTGACAGATATGGCTGACACAGTTATGTGGCCCTAAAGGCTTTGACCATATATTAGTTAAACTGTCAGTTTTCAAATTCAGAAACTGTTGCAAGATTTTTTTCAAATAGAGATTGTAAGGGATGAAGATATGGTCAGACTAAATGGCTTTCATCTTTTTTTTTTACATTTAGGGAACCCATTTATATACAGACTGTATGTAATTCAAGCTTTACCCACAGGCTTAGCCAAAGTTTTCATACTGTTAAGGATTTGTATGACCTTATATTATAAAAAAAATTCACATACCTGTACCAAAAAAAAATAAATGTTAAATAAGGTGCAAGGTTGGTTAATGTGAAGAGTTTGAAGACAGAGTCTTGTATGTATTCTATTTTTAAAGCCAAATGAAGTGATGTAACTCACATTCAGATCTCTTCACATATTTGTTTGTTTTTTTGGTTTGTTAGTTGGATTTTTTTTTGGGATGAAGGAAGGAATTTCACATATTAAGTGCATTTTTGTTTGGTGGCAGGAACATTCCATATGCTGTGCGAGCTACATTGGTCAGTACAGAAGTGTTGAAAAGTCGAGGAAAATACAAGGAGGCTGCCATGCAATTTATTAAAATGATGAGTGAGGTATGTGATGTGTTGCTGTCTCAAGACAAAATCAGAGTTACAGCTGTTTCGGAAAAAACAGAATTTTCTTTGGAGGGGAGGGGGGTGGGGGTGGAACACCGATGTATTAAAATTCGGTGGAGGGGGATGATACATGGGATAATAGAGTTTGTAATATGTAAAAATATAATTGTGTGGCATTCATTTCTGCACCCCATCCCCCATTAACCCTCCTCCAACACCTTTTTTTCTGGAACAGCCCTTACAATGATATGAAAGTATCATGTAAAGTCATCTACCAGAAGGAAGACTGTCTTAAATAAAGTATTGATTGAGAGTTACTGTAATTGATACTTTCAAGATGTAGATACAAGTCTTTTGAATTAATTCCTAGATCTAGGTATTAGCAGGCATTTAGTCAAAAAAAAATCAAACAAGTTTTTTGTTTACTTTTAAAGTGTATTTTATTGTCAAAATATAGACAGTTTTTAAAAAAATTAATGTTGCAGATCATTCTTAAAGTGAGTTTATACAACATATGAAATATTTGAATATATAAAGCTGTGTCATGTCTTCTAAATGTTTCATTTTAAAGGAACATTGAGTTTTGATTTTCCATATTCCAGGAGTCAGATTTACGAAGTGCATTGTTACTAGAGCAGGCAGCCCACTGTTTTATCAACATGAGAAATGCAATGGTTCGCAAGTACTCATTCCATATGATCCTTGCAGGTCACAGGTTTAGCAAGGCTGGACAGGTGAGTTTATTTCATGGACATACATGTCTATTACATGAAAAGTAATGTAAATATCTTTTGTTCAGAGTTTCGGAAGCATCACAATATTTGAAGTACAGAATAGCCTCCCCTGACGACATCCATAGAGCAGTTATCTAAATATTTGTCAGTGACAGATGATTTCTTTCCAAACCTGGTCATTTCTTTTTGCATTCTCTTACCTATACCTCCCATGATTCTAGTAATGTTTAGAGCAATGTTTTAGTTTTGAATGGATTTTCTTGTTTTTGTAGTCATTGTAGTGTTTACATATAATTTTATTATGTTATTCTGCAAATAAAAGAATTAATCCCATTCTGATTTTGGATGTCTTTGAGTATAGCTCATTTACATATGTAATGGAATATCAAGCAAAGGTCAGAAAAAAATTGGTGTTAAGTGTACCATTTATCCATTTCTTTCTTTTGTTTCTTCAGAGAAAGCATGCATTAAGGGCCTACAGTCAAGCATTACAGATTTACAAGGGCAAAGGCTGGGCTTTAGCAGAGGTCAGTGTTCAGTTGATCGATTTTATAAAATTTTGTAATATTACATAAATTGCCTTCTGTGTTATTTAACTGGTATTTGGTGTTAATCATATACTTTGGACCTGTGTATCTTTGATATTTGTAGCACACAACGCTTTGAGCAAATCAGATGTGAAATATTTCAGATAGAAATCGGGCTAATTTTTTTTTTTTTTGTCATTTGAAATGGGTTATATGCGTAATTTTAGAACCAGTCCACATGGTGAACTTTTCTGTCACAATATGATTTAGTAGTACCATTATTAAATGGAAATGCCCTACAATTAAAGATATACAGCATATCTACTTTACCGGCTCATTTGCTATCGGATGTAAAATAATTGGTATCTAAAGAACATATGTTCAAATCTTTTTCCTTAGGCATGTTGCAACTTAGGTGTTCTTTTGGAATAAATAGCTTTCCATTCAAAAATGGTACAATAGCAACTATTTAAATAAAGACGTCTATGCATTAAGTTTACTTCTTGCACTTTATAGAATTTTGGACCGACACTTTTAAGTCTAGTAATATTTTCATTCAATATCATTCACATTTCCATGATTTTAAAGTAAACGGAGTTTCGGTTATGCCTTTGTATGTAGGCTGTTAGTTATTAGAAAACAGATCTTTACAAGGTTCCTGTGTCCACTGAAAGTTGTTGCCTCCTTCCAGGATCATATAAACTTTACCATTGGTCGACAATCACACAACTTGAAGCAGCTGGAGAATGCGACGGCAGCCTTCAAGCATCTCCTCACAGAGGACAGTAAACAGTCAGCTATGCAGCAAAATGCCTTCCTTAGAGAATACCTGTTTGTCTACAGGGTATGTTGTTTTGTATATTTTCTTTGAACTTATATTCAAAGACTAAAGAACATTTTATTATCTCAGAAAAAAGAGGGAGAAATGTTCAGATGCAGAAAATATAAACACATTATTTCAGAAATTCATGACTGAATGACAGAGTATGACTTTATAAGCTGACATAAATTTAGAAATATGTAATATAAAAGTTAATTAGTATTTGTTTTTCCTAAATTTAAAATGTTTCAATGGTGGATAAATTTCTTTGATTTTAGGTACAAGAATTCAACTAATACTATATATATTATATACTGTAAACCAAAATCCTATTAAGAGAGTTGGAGCCCCTAGAAATGACAAGTGTCTTGTTTGTACTGGTATTCATCATTTCTGCATGTTTATCTATCATTCTGTTGTAGATTAATAAACATAACACACGTAAAGCAGATTACCAGTGGTAATTGAAATGAAACTTTTTATCATTTTCTTTGATCTTTAGCAACTCCTGGTCCAAGAGGCAGAAGAAACGGGCCTTCAGTCAAACACATTACCAGAGCTACCCCTGCCTATACTGGACAGCAATGCCACCAAAGTCTTACTGGGCTCAAGACCACAACAACCACATGGTTAGTATTCTAAGTGATTGATTATGATGAACTGAACTGTGTTCAAACTTTCTGTAGCCTCCCATTTGATTGAGAACTTTTGAGTGGCTGGTTTCGACAGTATTGTTTGTTATATGAAAATCCTTCATGTCTAAGTAACTATTACAGTTTCAGTTTATTATGCAATATTGAATACCGTTATGTAAATACATGTAGAATAGATATATGTATGTGTCATAGCTCTTCCTGTGAGCAAGTAGTTTTTGTTAGGACTACAGGGCATACATAGTTTTGGCAAAAATTCTTGCAAGTTGTGCACATTTTTCATTCTGCACATTAATATTCCAGCCTCTAATATTTGTAAAATTTACCCAGTTTGCACTTTTCTATCAAAGTATTACTGGACAGTTGGACTGAAACAAGTCTAAAAACTATCAGACCTGGTCAAATTTTGTCAGTATGCTACAGCAATTTCTGCAAGAATTCTTTTAATTAATTTGTGTATATCACTTTGTTTGTCAATTCTTCGAGCTCTTCTACTTTTTAAATTGTCATTATTTACAGTTTCCATTCATTGTAGATGGGCAGGCAGACCGCCCCAAATTAAAAAAAAATAGTGTCAGACTTTGTCAGAATTTACCAGTCATGTCCATAGATCACATAATTTTCAGGAAGCCTATAGTAAGTATATTATATGCTATATCTTGTTACTCCCTTATAAGTCAGGATATATGGCACAACCGAAATTATAAAAAATTCATCTAACCATTAGAAACTGAATAATTGGTGTCTTCCAGGTGATAAGATGTTTGCAACAGGAGTTTGGTTTGATGACACAGACCCTGGTAGCTCAAGGTGGAAAAAACTCGAGGAGATACTAGTGCTAAATGCAAATGGTGGTTCACTGCCCCTGACTTACAGACCTTCCATACAATTGTTTACTGACTCCACAGATAACAAGTTTAGCCCAGTTTCTTACATGAAAGGTAAGAGTGCATTTAATTGACATTTTGGAAACAAATTCCTGGTTTTTTTTTAAAGAAAGAAAGGTTTTTTGTTCTAATTTTTGTGACATTGTCATAGGTATTGGTATTCTCATGCAGAAACTTCTAAACTGAGTGTCCCTACTTCCCAAAGATATGACAACTTTGGGTAGCATACTTACCCTGTCAGCATTAGCTTTTCTTTCCCTTGGAACTGGACTAAATATACTGATAAAATTGATATGATTTATAGATGCATTATTTGAAAGTGCTTAAATTTCTATTGTAAATCTTGTTGAGGTTTGTGATTACCTTTTGCCTCATTTAATTGTCAGTTGTTTTTGTTATTATTCAGAACCTATTACCATAGAGCTTTACTTGGTGAACCCTCTTAAAGTGGCCTTGACCTTGACAGATGTTATGTTACTATGGAGTTTCTTGCCCAACATCTGCAGTCATGAGAAACCCCAGCTGATCACTAATGAACACATGATCACAGCAAAGGTAAGAAATATTATCCAACGGTTTTGGAAATAAAAACAGAGCAAATAAAATGAACTACATGTACTGCAGTTAAAATGACTGATACTATCGTAGGTTAGAAATGGCCAGTTGGTTTATATTGTCCATGATACACTATAATTTCTGAAGATCAAATAAGCTTTATATCTGAAATGTCCTCTGAAAATTAAAGTCTTCTTTAGTGAAAATATATGCAGTGTGCTTTGTCTGCTTAAAACACTGTGAACTGAATGGTTCTTTTCCCATTTCAGAACAATTTAGCCGACGAGATTGTACATGGCCAGGTTGTCAAGGAGATTACACTTCAAGGGAATGACAGACTACCTGTAAGTTATGGATGGCCTGCTTCATGACAAGTTTGAGACATGTGCCACACTAAATCATTAGAAATCTAACTAACGAGCAGTTCAGTGCTGAATTTTACCATTATTTTTACGACATCTTTTATCACTGAGCTTTCATAAACTGTCTGCTGTCAGAGTTTAATTATAGTCAGTACCTGTTTCTCATGTGATTGAAGCACCAAAACCAGTTTAGTTGTTATCGATTGTGGAGGATAGTGCAAGACAGTAAGCATCCCATTCCAGAGATCCCCCTGGTTCTTTTACTTGCTCAGTGTATAGCACCATTGCGTGGGACCTCAGTTAAATGTCTCATTTGAAGAACTATTAGTTGTGTTTGTGGAGGAGCCGTAGAATGATGAAGCAACCTCAGGATTACATCTCCTGTCTGTTACCACTGGACCATTAATCTGCCCCTGAGCTTTCATAAGAGTTTGCACAAAAAAAAATTATGAAGGATCATTGTTAAATAACTGATAAATGGAACTTGGACATTGACACCCCCATTTTTTAGCTCACCTGAGCTGGCTCAGGGTGAGCTATTAGGATCGATGAATGTCCGTCGTCCGTCGTCTGTCGTCCGTCGTCCGTTCACATTTAGTTCGTTAACACTCTACTGGTCACATTTTTGCTCCAATTGTCACAAAACTTGGTCAGGATGTTTTTCCCAGTAATTACTCGGACGAGTTCGAATATGGGTCATATGCGATCAAAAACTAGGTCAAGGAGCCCAAAAATAGAAAAATCTTGTTAACACTCTAGAGGTAATGTTTTTAGCCCAAATAATCTGGAAATTTGTCATAAAGGTTGCTTCTATGATTTCTAGCTCAAGTTCAAATATGGGTCATCTGGGGTCAAAAACTAGGTCACAGAGCCCAAAAATAGAACATTCTTGTTAACACTCTAGAGGCTACATTTTCAGCCCAAATAATCTGGAAATTTGTCAGAAAGGTTGTTTCCATGATTTCTAGCTCAAGTTCGAATATGGGTCATCTGGGGTCAAAAACTAGGTCACAGAGCCCAAATATGGAAAAACCTTGTTAACACTGAAGAGGTAACATTTTCAGCCCATATATCCTTGTAATATGTCAGAAAGGTTATTTGGATTATTTCTAGCCCAGGTTCGAATATGGGTCATCTGGGGTCAAAAACTAGGTCACTGAGACGAAATATGGAAAAACCTTTTTATCACTCTAGAGGTAACATTTTCAGCCAAAATATCCTGGAAATATGTCAGAAAGGTTGTTTTGATGATTTCTAGCTCAAGTTTGAATATGGGTCATGTGGGGTCAAAAACTAGGTCACACAGCCCAAATATGGTAAAACCTTGTTAACACTCTAGAGGCTACATTTTTAGCCCAAATTTCCTGAAAAACTGTCAGAAAGCTTGTTAAGATGATTTCTAGCTCAAGTTGGAATATGGGTCATGTGGGCTCCAAAACTAGGTCACACAGCCTGTATATGGAAAAACCTTGTTAACACTCTAGAGATAACATTTTCAGCCCAAATATCCTGGAAATATGTCAGAAAGGTTGTTTCCATGATTTCTAGCTCAAGTTCGAATATGGGTCATCTGGGGTCAAAAACTAGGTCACACAGCCTGAATATGGAAAAACCTTGTTAACACTCTAGAGGTAACATTTTCAGCCCAAATATCCTGGAAATATGTCAGAAAGGTTGTATTGATGATTTCTAGCCCAAGTGTGAATATGGGTCATCTGGGGTCAAAAACTAGGTCACAGAGCTTGAATTTGGAAAAACCTTGTTTACACTCTACAGGTAACATTTTCAGCCCAAATATTCTGGAAATATGTCAGAAAGGTTATTTCGATGGTTTCTAGGTCAAGTTCAAATATGGGTCATCTGGGGTAAAAAACTAGGTCACAGAGCCCAAAAATAGAAATATCTTGTTAAGGCTCTAGAGGCTACTGTTTCAGCCCAAATATCCTGGAAATATGTCATGAAGGTTGTTTTGATGATTTCTAGCTCAGTTTTGAATATGGGTCATGTGGGTTCAAAAACTAGGTCACACAGCCCAAATATGGTAAAACCTTGTAAACACTCTAGAGGTAACATTTTTAGCCCAAATTTCCTGAAAAACTGTCAGAAAGCTTGTTAAGATGATTTCTAGCTCAAGTTCGAATATGGGTCATGTGGGCTCCAAAACTAGGTCACACAGCCTGTATATGGAAAAACCTTGTTAACACTCTAGAGGTAACATTTTCAGCCCAAATATCCTGGAAATATGTCAGGTAGGTTGTTTCGATGATTTCTAGGTCAAGTTCGAATATGGGTCATCTGGGGTCAAAAACTAGGTCACACAGCCTGAATATGGAAAAATCTTGTTAACACTCTAGAGGTAACATTTCCAGCCCAAATATCCTGGAAATATGTCAGAAAGGTTGTATCAATGATTTCTAGCCCAATTTCGAATATAGGTCATCTGGGGTCAAAAACTAGGTCACAGAGCTTAAATTTGGAAAAACCTTGTTTACACTCTACAGGTAACATTTTCAGCCCAAATATTCTGGAAATATGTCAGAAAGGTTATTTTGATGGTTTCTAGGTCAGGTTCGATTATGGGTCACCTGGGGTAAAAAACTAGGTCACAGAGCCCAAAAATAGAAATATCTTGTTAAGGCTCTAGAGGCTTTTGTTTCAGTCCAAATATCCTGGCAGTTTGTCAGAAAGCTTGTTTGGTTGTTCACATTATTAGATTAGGTTAAAGGTCACTGAGGCTAAAAATAGATTTATCTACTGTACCTCATAAAGCCTTCATTTATAGACCAATATCTTTGATATTCAGTATATAGGTTCCTTGCATGGACCTCTACCCATGTGTAGGGTTTGAGGTCACTGGGTCGAGGTCAAGGTCACCATAGCTTATAATAGATATTTCTACTTTCTGTCATAGAGCCTTTATTTATTGACTGATATTTTACATATTTGGTTTGAAGGCACTTAGATATTTTCAATTAAAAAATGAAATACTGCTTAACAGCAAACCTACAGCCAAAGTACTCAGGTGAGCGATCCAGGGCCATCATGGCCCTCTTGTTTTATTATATGCTTACTTTTTTTTTGACAAGCTTATACAGTCAGTTATTGACTATAAACTTTGAGCTAGCTGTATCTTTGCTTTAAACAGATGCAGGGAAAATTTTCAGAGCAAAATATAATTATTATTCTTTGTCAGTTTCAGAATTATATATTTACAGCATGTGTTAAGTAAGAAGCCAGTACACCAATTATGTTTGTACTTTCTGTGTTCAATCTGATAACCATTATAAATCACCCTTAAAAAATTTATGTTCTCACCTGATCATTGAAGGTACAAATGACGTTAACTCCACAGCAGATGGGAGAGCTTAGAATCTATGGTATAACATACAACCTTGGTAGTGCATCCACAACCTTCATGGCCCCATCCCAGGGTCCAAGTGGGCCCTTAGGTGGTACAGTGGTTGGTTCTAAAGCCAGTTATGTGAGTACAGTATATGTGAGAGGTAAACAGAAGATTGAGGTACAAGGACCAAGGTTAAACAACAAGAAGGAAGAGATGGCCAGTAAAGTGTATGGACCAGACAGAAGACTGGATCTAACTGTACAAGAACAGATGCCACTGCTCCAGGTAACATGTGCTTCAATAGTTTTAGCAAATGATGTATCCAGTGATCTGTTGCAGACCCTTTTATCAGATTTCATCCCCTGAAAAAAATGGGGGAAAAACTACAGCAACAAAGGGAATTTTAGGCCCGTTTTTAGCTCACCTGTCACATAGTGACATGGTGAGCTTTTCTGATCCCGTGATGTCCGTCGTCCATTCGTCCGTCCGTGCATCCGTCAACATTTCCTTCTAATGACATCTCATCTGAAACCGCTTGGCCAAATTTCTGAAACTTGCCTTGGATGTTCCTTGCATGAAGCTCTACCAAAATTGTTCAAAGAATTCAATTCCATGCAGAACTCTGGTTGCTATGGCAACCTAAAGGAAAAACTTTAAAGATTTTCTTCTCTAAAACCACAAGGCCTAGAGCTTAGATATTTGGTTTGAAGCACCATCTAGTAGATGTCTGCCAACATTGTTCAAATTATGACCCTGGGTTCAAAAATGGCCCCGCCCCAGGGGTCACTTTATTTCACATAGAGTTATATAGGGAAATCTTAAAAAATCTTCTTGTCAGAAACCACAAGGCCTAGAGCTTAGTTATTTGGTATGTTGCATTGCCTAGTAGACCTCTACCAATATTGTTCAATTTATAGCCCCTGGGTCAAAAAAAAGCCCCGCCCTTGGGGTCACATGTTTTGCATAGAGTTATAAAGGAAAAATATTAAAAAATCTTCATGGAAGAAACCAAAAGGCTTAGAGCTTAGATATTTGGTATGAAGCATCATCAAGTGGACCTCTACCAAGATTGTTCTAATTTATGACCCTGGGGTCAAAACTAGCCCCACCCCCGGGGTCACTTGATTTTCATAGAGCTATATAGGAAAGTCTTAAAAAATCTTCTTGTCAGAAACCACAAGGCATAGGGCTTAGATATTTGGTATGCAGTATTGCCTAGTAGACCACTGCCAGTATTGTTTAAATTATGGTCCCTTGGTCAAAAATGGCATTTAAGACATTACAGGGTTTTCGTCTTTAGAGTCCATTACAAAATAATATAAATTCAACAAATTTATTCCTTTAATTCAACCACCCCTGCACACTAAAATTAGTAAAAAATGATGTTGCCACCAATGTCTTAATAGTGCAATCTTATTAATTTAAACCATTCACTCAGTTCAGCGATTAAGGGCCATCATGGCCAATTGCATTCCATTGATATCATCATGACTCTTCCCCACTTTATAGCTTTTAACGACAGGTGAGCGACTTAGGGCCATCATGGCCCTCTTGTTTAGTTGTTAAATGAAGAAATTACAATAATTGCTTTTCCTTAGATTTTTGCAGTTTTCTTCTGCTCTATTCAATACTACATTGTACATGTCTTTTTATTAATATTTTTTTGTTGTTAATTTTTATTTTTTTAAATTGTTGAATGGGATTAAAAGAAACTAAACTTGGTACTTAAGATACAGGTATGTTACTGTTATTGAAACTTTTGTACAATGTTTTTTTATTTTTAAAGCAAATGACTCACTGATAGTAAGTACTTTTAATTTCTACACCTTGTTCTTAATTTCAGGTGAGCTTTGTTGACTTCCCAAAGACTTTGTTGTGTGGAGAGGTTCACCCAGTGACTGTATATTTCACTAACAGGGGTTCAAGCCCTTTACATAGACTGAAAGTGGCCTCAAGCAATCCAAAGTGTTTTGTTTTAGGCCAAGCTGTAGATGGCCATCATTCCAGTAGTGTTTATGACACCAGTGATAAAAGCCTAGATTTCATACGTGTAAACTGTGATTTTTGTGTTAAACGTGTCATGAATATTGACTTACCAGAGGGGATTCTACATTCCAAAAGTACTGTGAGTGTACAGTTGTGGGTTCGAGGAAATGATATAGGCGGAAACCATCAAATGGACTTTCTGTTCTATTATGAATTGGCACAAAAGCCAGACAAACCAAAGTAAGGATTGTTAGGTTTTATGTTGCTTTTTTAGTGTGGTGTTGTAAAAGTAGTATAGCTCATAAATACAAGAAAACTTTAATTAGTATTAAGTAGTGATTATTAATTCCTTGTTTAAGTTATAAGATGAAAGTTGAATACTGGGTAATGACTGTTGAATTTAATCAGGTTTGTTGTATTTACACCTTAGACTTGGAAATTTTCAGGGCCATTCCAGTAAATCATACACGTGTATCCCACTGCAAGGAAGGCTCTTATAAAATGGACCAATCCTTTTAAGAAGTTTGTTGACAAGAACAGATCAAACCTCACCTTCCAAAATAAAATAAAAAATGAAAAGAAAAGAACACTACCACCCCACCCAATCCCCTAAGCCTCCATCCACAGCTTTTCTTCTAGGGGTGGGATATATGTTTTACTGGAATGGCCCTCTTTAGACTGCATAATTAATCATTTAGTACATACTATATTTCAAACACTAAATGATCTGAATGTATAGTAAAGTAAACTGGTCACAGTTTGTAGTTGAGAAGTGACCTTGATATTAAAGTTTTATGAATATTTCAATAGTCAAAGTGACCCTGAAAATACAAAAAAATCTATTCGCACAGATGTGTACTTTTAGAATACTCCTATTGAATAAAGTAGTGTTGTAAAAATCATTTATGGCTGGTCCAGTCATAAATTAAATGTAAAACTGTACTGGAAGGTATATTTTCAGTTATAACCACCTTCGAAGTGAGAGAATTCTTTGTTACTTCTAATCAGCATAATTTCTGAACATTCACTATATTTTAAAGAGAAGTCATGCATCATTGATATTTTGAACTTGGATATAACTATCTCAAAAAAAAAAAAATGGACAACAGAAAGATGAATGAATACATGTATGTATACTTTTTCGTAAATCGAGAGGTAAAAGGGAGACTAACTTGTATATTTGATAGCGTATTCATCTTTTTGACTTCCATCCAAATTGTACCCTATCTCTCATTTTTCAGGTACCGTTTATTACGACATAGTGTCCTAGTCAATACTGTGGAGTCACTAAGTGTGAGGGCGGTGGCCCAGAAGGCTTGTAAACATTCTAAAGAGTTGTCAAGTACTGGACAGTACCTCATCTCCTGTGAAATGGAGAATCTGAGCCAAGTGAGTTCTTTTTCTTCAAAAATGACAGATTTGTTTGCATGGACTAATTGAAATTCACATTATGTTGATCGTCTGTTCTTTAAATATTTGTCAGTTCTAACATGTCTGGTTAAATAAAAACTGGAAGTTTTGGTGTCAGAATAATGTTGTTGCAATTTCAGAGTCTTAACTGGCATAAAAATCTCTAGGTTCATCACCATAAATACTTTAAAAAGAGATTTCATGGGATGAATGCGCAAAAGTTCTTAATTCTAGAAAATAATCTTGTAACACTTATTTTTACCCCTCCATCTGTTTAATGTGAAACCATAAAACGATATAGTATGGTACGCCTGAGTCGTTGAGGAGAAATGCGACGTCTCTACATGGAACCTGAAAGAGTTTAACGCACAGACTGGAAATTCCTGTAAATGTTGTACTACTACATTGAAATGACCGATACAATATGTAAAAACATATGAATTTTTTACAGCAACAACAGTCAGGAAGGGCCCATGTTAGTGAGATAAGAGTACAGCAGATATCTTGCGCTAGCAACAGGTGGACCATACAACCTCTCACATCACATTCTGGTGAAGGTCGGTATATAAATAATCAGATATGCTGGCAGCATTATCAACGGGACAGTCATTTACATGTATCTGAACACTTTACAAATTAACTTCTGATAATAGATTTTTTTTATCAGGAATTGAAATATTTGCAACTGTGGCAGAACTCCATTTCTGTGACTGAGCTAAAAACATGTCTTCAAAGTAAACAACATTTTTAATAAGACTTTAAATTTTTCAACATGTCTTTAGTTTGTAAGTGTTTAAATAGTTTCTGTCTCAAGGTTGGACAATGTAAGTTACTGCTAATGCCTAATTTTAGCTATATGTTATTATTTTATGACTGTAATAAAGAATAACAACAACAAAAAAAACAGTTTGGTAACTAGCGTTTCATAGAGTACCTCTCCCAAATTTATTCAAGTTATTTCCCTTCAGGTCATTGGCCTAGCTTGAGGGGTTACATGTTTTCCATAGAAATATAAGGAAAATCTTTAAAAATAATTCTTGTATGGAGTCACAAGGCCCATAATTTGCATTTTGTCTAGTGAACATTCTAGTTCCTTCTTCCATTTTTGATAACTAATTGATACATTGCACTTGTTGTTTGTAGCATTTTTACTTGGGTAAACAATTTAGGACCATCATGGACGTCTTGTTTTAGAGGTTACTTGGTTAACTATTTGAAACTTTTAAATGTACAGGATATTTGTGTAATGGATTTTTGTACTGAGTGTGAAGCTGGTTAATTATTTATATTTCAGAGATTTGTATAGGTAGCCGGGAGTTACTACAAGTCTTACTGAAGGCCAGTCTACTTCCAAATATGGAAAACTCTAGTTCTAGTGTTACTTTCACTGACCTCAGCTTTCAGAGTAAAAAGGTGAGAACTGTGTTTACTGAATTTTGCACTGCTTGCTTTCTTTAGTTAAGTTGCTTGTTGAATGTTTAATGTTTTTGTGGTTGATGTTGGTGGTGACTGATATGATTGAAACGATAATATACCAATGGTTTGAAGAGGCAGAACAAAGTTTTGAGGTGACTTTACATAATGCAAGACATTAATTATATTAGTCTCTTATTGCCTTAGAGCAAATAATCAGAACTTACATTAAATGAAAGTTCTTTAATTTTCTGGAAAGCATACCAGAATTCTGCTGTATTTAAGAATGGTTGTAACAAAGCTGATTTAGCATGGATGCAGTTCCTTTTTGTATTTTGACCATATTGCAAAAAAAGAATTGGACAGAAGTTTTCCCCATAGATACAAGCTTTGGACATTTTTGTTTTATCTTACAGATACTCAGTGGTAAAAGTCCTTGTGTAGACTTCTATGGAAGGGCCAAAGTGAAGCTGAAACCCCTGGAGGAGGAGGGCCCCTTGACTCAGACCCCTTCAGCTCCACCCAAACAGAGAAAGGAGGATCAGTTTGAATCACTTAATAGTGCAATACAATTAGGAATGTCTCTCATTATATTATGGCAGGTTAGTGTCAGTTAGTGGCAGGTTGATGTCAGTTAGTGTAGGCATCTTACTTTACGTCCCATTTGGAGAATTCTGAAGCCATGTTCAGTTTCCCTGAAGGAAGCATAATGCTGTAAAAACGTGAAATTAGTTGAATATGGTCATCTTGGTACATACATGTAGAGATGAATTCGTTCAGTTATAAGCTACAATGTATTTCATGTTGACAAAAGTTGAACACTTTATGGAAAGTAATCCTAATATCATTTGTAGTTTCTTGCATCACACACAGATGATGTTTGTCTGAACTAAAAAATTTCCTCATTGTTTTCAAGTAATAGAACATAAAAATAGATTGTTTAAATTGTTGAAATGAATTTTTATTTTACTGTGTTTCTTATTATAACTGAATCCTATTTGAAACCTAACCAAGAGGAGTTATTATTTAGAAATTGAATGACTTTGTGTTTCACTATATACATGTATATAATTGTTCTGTCAGGCCCATGTAGTAGATGGAGATGGTTCAGAAAGGGTTTGTGTAGGACAACATCATGTTACAGTGGAAAAACCAGAGAGCATCTTTACTTCCTATCCATATATCATGGTCAGTTTGTCAGCTTTTTGTAATAGGCTAGTGTTTTATGTTTAAAGGGATATACCCTAATAAATACCTATGTTCAGAGGGATATACCCTGAAATTTACTGATGTTTAAAGGGATATACCCTGTAAAATTTACTGATGTTTAAAGGGATATACCCTGAAATTTACTGATGTTTAAAGGGATATACCCTGAAATTTACTGATGTTTAAAGGGATATACCCTGAAATTTACTGATGTTTAAAGGGATATACCCTGAAATTTACTGATTATATATTGCTTATGTATTTTATTGGCTCATTTTCTTTTAAATGAAAAAAAATAATTAAAAGAACTTGCATTCAAATATCTGTCCTTCAGGCATATAGCAAACAAGTAAATGTGCATTTGTAATAAACGGCTATCCACCAAAGATGGTAAAACAACAACTCTGTATAAAGAGTAAATTTTTGTTTTAAGTATTCTTTATGTCAGATGTACTTAAGATTTTCAGCTGAAACTCTGACAATGGATAATAATTTAATACCATTCACATTTACATGCTTTTGAAGAAACTATATTACCTGAAATTTTAGCCTCTTTAAAGTAAGTCATTATAATGGTAGTACATTATGACTCTACTATGCTTCTGCATAATTTATGCTAAAATTTTTCAACAAACGTTAACCTGTAACCTTACTTCATGTCAGCCAGAACTTCTTACAGCTGTATACTATGAAGGAGGTGTCAAAAATTACCTGTTCAATTAGACTTGAAAAATAGGAAATTACATATAATTGTACATTATCTGATCCACTGCATTTCATGTTTTCAGCGAGACTTTGTAAATGAAGAGAAGTCATAGTTTACAGTATTAGGTGAGGTATAGGGGTAAGCACTCATTGCAGCTTTTTCAACTCTTTGGGGAAAAAAAATCTAGGTAGCTTTGAAATGACATTGATGTACTTTCTTTTTATTTTGACATTAGGCGACAAAGGAAAGTGGTCCTGTGAGATTTGTGAAGGAGGACATTACAGAGGAAGAGAAGAAACCTGACTTTGAAGTGTTAACACATCTCGTCTCATACAGCCTAGAACATCAAACAGAAATTAACAACTGTTTCAGCAAGTGCAGGTAAATGACGACATAAACTGTAATAAAAATAAAAATATTAAAATAACAACATTTTTTATGCCCCCCCCATCAAAGATGAGGGGGCATAATTATTGTTTTGCAAATGTCAGGAAGTCGGTAGAATCTTCGTTTCCAATCAATATCTAGAGAACCCTGGGACACACCTTCCTCAGACTTGGTTTGTAGGTTGGTCTAGACTAGTAGATGACCCCTATAATTTTTTAGTTAATTAGGTCAAAGGGTAAGGTCACAGGGACCTTGAAAGGCAAAACGGTTTCCATCCAATAACTAGAGAACGCTTGGGCCTAGGTTCCTCAAACTTAGTTTGTAGGTTGGTCAGGACCAGTAGATAGTTTTTCAGGTCACCAGGTCAAAGTGACCTTCAAAAGCAAAATGGTTTCCAATCAATAACTATAGAACACTTTGGCCCAGGTTCCTCAAACTTAGTTTATATGTTGGCCATGACTAGTAGATGACCTGTTTAGTTTTTCAGGTCACCAGGTCAAAGGCCAAGGTCACAGTGACCTTGAAAAGCAAAATGATTTCTGATGAATTACTATACAATGCTTGGGCTGAGCTACCCAAAACTACATAGGCAGGTTGGTCATGACCAGTAGATGACCTCTGTAGTTTTTAGGTTTATAAGGTCATAGGTCAAAGTCAAAGTAACCTTGAAAAGCAAAACGGTTTTTGATCAATTACATTAGAACGTTTTGGCTGAGGTTCCTGAAACTTAGTGTGTATGTTGGACATGACCAGAAGATGACCTCTATAGTTTTGCAGGTCACCAGGTCAAAGGTCAAGGTCACAGTGACCTTGAAAAGTGAAACAGTTTCTGATCAATAACTACAGAATGCTTGGGCCCAGGTTCCTAAAACTTAGTGTGTAGGTTGTCCATGACAAGTAGATGACCCCTAAAGTTTTTAGTGTTACTACATCAGAGGTCATATTGATCATTAACTGAAAAAATGTTTTCTGATGAATAACTAGGTAATGCTTGAGCCCATGTTCTTCAAACTTGGTATGTAGGTTGTCCATGACCAGTAGGTGACTTATATCTCTTGGTCAAAGTTCAAGGTCATTAACAGAAAAAGGGTTTCCTATCAATAACTAGAGAACCCTCGGGCATTGGCTTCACAGAAATGCTATGCAGGTTGGTCTGTTCAGGAGATGACCCCTTTTGTCTTTGAGGTCACAAAGTTAAAGGTCATGGTGGCCATACACCATAAAGAGGAAAACAGATTCTGATTTATAACTGGAGAACCCTTGGCCCTTGCTGCCTCATAACTTCCTACCTACCCATCCTTCCACATTACTACCTACCTTCCTACCCATGCAGTTCCTATACTCGTTCGTGTTCTCCACTTAATACATTTTATTACCAAAGTGTCATTGACATAATCTGCAGTTCCTCTCATTCATCTGCTTGCCATGGCCAATTGCTTTTGATATCAGAAGCCCCTGTCATCCTCCCTTTAATGTACTGACACAAGTCCCTGTTCTTCTACCTTCCTATTCTTTTATGGCTACCTCTAGGGATAATGTGCTGGGGGCATATATATGTTTTACAAACATCTCTTATTCTGGTTGAAGCAGTGTTTTCCCCACCTTTTTTTGACTGGGCCTTGGACCCATTGTGGGACTAGGGCCCATGGAACTGTGAGAATTCCAGTTACAACTGTAGTAGCTGCTACTGTTTCAAACAAACTGTGATACAAACTATACTCAGGATTTTGGCTTTAAGGGAAAAAAATCTAGAGAAAAAAATATGAGAAAAGTCATGAAGTTTAAAGCAGAGTTTATGAAAATTATGCACTTGTTTCATTGTGAAGTGGGTGGTGGCAGAGAACAGTTTTGGTCCAGGTTTCGCCATGAAAAAAGAAATATCATTACAGAAGTATTTTTTTATATTTTGTTACATGTACATGTATCTCTAGATATTGTATTATAATTCTATGAAACACAGTATTGACCTGTTTTTCATTCACTGATTCATTAATTCCATGTTTCGCCTGAGTTTCACATGTGTTCTTGCATATTTCCAGACTTTGTTCAGTGAACGTGACCCTGGTGTTACACAATCAGGCAGAGGCAGATGTCACTGTACTTGTAGACACTAGTAAAGCCCAGCTTAGGTATGATAGCCAAAATTGTTGTAACAGCATGCATGTTAAGTGTCTTTTAAGCATATCAGCTGTAATCAACTTAGCGTGAGACCAAGTTTTTGCCCAGGCTTGGCTTGATTGTAGATTGGATTGATTTGAAACTTTAACTCTTAAAGAAAAAAAATACATATCTATATTTCTATCTTGGTAGAAGTTTAATGCTTATAGATGCGTTAAAATAAGGACTTAATTGAGACAGTTGTTTGACAATGTTCTTTAAATTGCTATACAATTATGAACGTCAAACTTCTTTTGCTATATTTTTGTAAAAGTATTCATTTCATTTAGGAGTAAAACATTCAACCAAGTTGCTATGTGATGCTGGTATGCAGGCATCATATTTCCTGTAAATAATCATAAGAATGTAGTAAATGATACAGAAATATTTAACAATTTAACTTACAGGTTAAATGAGTATCCAGATACCGGACAGACTTCAGAAAATTCAGCAAGTGGATTTTCCTGGGTTAGTCAGACTTTGAAGCAGTTCAGACTGTCCCCAAAACAAACAGAGAGAATTAAATTGTCTGTGTCGTTCAGTAAGCCAGGAGTTTACAATATCAACAACTTGGCTGTGTTTGTGTCATACCAACATGATACCACTGAAATGACGCTTCAGAAACAAACCAAACCTAGTGTGATTACAGTACGGGATCTACTCACATGAGTTTTCTATTAATTTAGATAAATTTCCATTTTTCCCACTACAAAGATAAAGTATTACACATCAGGTTTTGTAGTTTAGCACAGTAAAAAAATAGTGAGCTTTCAGTATCCTGTGCTGGTTAATGTTTGTGATGGCTTTTTTTTTAAATTGTGAAGGACTGCAAAGTTAACAACCAGTAAATGATTAAACAAATAACAATATACATTAATCGATTTTTCAGAAATGATACTCCCCCCAACAAAAATAATCTTGATCTGTAAAATCACTTGCAAATCTTTACATACTGTGGAACATTTTGAGAAATGGTAGCAGTGAAGAAAATTGGAAAAAAAAATGTCAGAAAAGTTTTCTTAAATGATTTTTTTCTCTATCTTATTTGTCCTCTAGCATTTCAAGCCTCTGTGATGGTGTAAAGTCTTGTATTGCTACCTTGTATTTTATGCCTTTCATCTTGTATGTAAAACAAGGTCTGATGTGGTTATTCATGACCTAAAGTGTAAGGTTTTAAGATACATGTACATGTGTCAGTGAAAAAGTGCTCTTCTTTTGTCTGTAAAAAACATTTTATTGTTACCTGCTGTTATACGTACAGTGTTCATTGTTACCTGAATTTGGGCAGTAATGAGTTTATTGAGTCAAAATATGTCAAAAGATTTTTTGTCCTTGCTTTTTTCCTCGTTCTTTTTTTTTCTTTTTTTTGGCCACTTTTAGAACTTATTTCTCGTAGATTTTCTCCCTAAAAAAAATACATGTTATGACAAAAAAAACAAAGTGCCAAATGAGTGAAATGCTACATAAATTTTATTTCTTTCAATGTACTTCTTAACATTTTTACGATTAATAATTTAGATTATTTTTCCATAGGTACATTGTACAAAATTGAAGCTTTTAATTCTTTTTAATCACCTCTTAATCCTGCTGTTGTAAGCCCTAGTATTTGTCATTTAGAAAATAATCATGCAACATTGAATGCCTAATTTACTTAAATGTTACAGTCATTTCTTCTCAAGATACTTTGTCTGTGGAAAACTGAACATTATAGCTTTATGTCTTCCATTGCATTTTTACAGGAAATTCACTTGATGTAGTATATGCACTCTGATACAAATTTTGTAATGTAAACACAGGTAACTGGACGTTATTTCATGAAAGAATAATAACAGATTGTTTTGCTGAAAATGACATGAAGTTTTAGGATTGTGTTGTCTGTTTCAGTACGACAACATTAGCTCTTTCTTTCAAAGTCTATAAGCAGTGGCATTGCTATAGGAAAAGAAAATTGTACTGCATCTGTTTCTAGTTATTTCATTTCTCACTCTTACATACTGGCTTTTCAAGTTTTTAATGACAGGTACGTAGTATTGGTTCAATTGCTGTTAATAGGTTTATGTAAGAGAAGGTTGTTTCTTTGTGACTTTCTGATCACCTTAGCTAAGCTCAAGCTGTTGTGAAAAGTGGACTTAATAAGTAAAAAATGATTTATTAATAGTCCAGATTTTCTGATCAGTTAATAGAGAGGTTGAAAAGCAGAAAAGCTTTCAGGATCACAGTTTGAATTGCCTTTTTAGGCATTTTGCTGATATTGTGGGTGATATTTTTAAAGAATTTCACACCCCCTGTGCACTGCCTTGTAAGTATATATTAGGGATGGCAACGGTTTTTGATTTTGCTAACTGGTCAGACTTTAATTCTTTCGAATGGTTAACGAAAAGAAAAGCCTGTGCATGAAATTAACCATTTATTTAACTTGCATATCAGCTGATTTGTAATGATCAAATGAATGTTAAAGTTCATGGGAGGTGGGCAGTTACTCGCCTTTATTTCAATATGTATACATGGAGTTCATTGGCATTACTTGCTTAATTGAATCAAAGGATCTGTAGAGTGAATTATTCTTCACTGCTGATGGCCTGAGATTGATCAAGTATGTTCTATCTGGTTTTACGAGAGGTTTCCAGACTGAACATAATTGTTTGACTGTGTCATTGGTAAGCTCACTTTATCATACAGGAATAAAGAACACAGACATATATGAAGACTAAGACTGTTCATTTTAGGTATCGAATGCATAGAAATGTACAAACACAGATATAATATTCAAAACCATGATTCAACAAGTGTCAATTATACATGCATGTAATTCCATCCTTGGATAATGTTTTGCACTGAACAGTCATTACCCTGGTGCGTTTTTATCAGACTCTTTCTGGCAACCACAGAGTATGAAAAGGCTATTAAGTCACTCGTGTACAATTATGAATAACCGGTTAGTGTTCTTTGTAACATATAATGGAATATTCCAACAGTTAACTGTTGCCATCCCTTATATGTATACATGTATATAAATGTCACATCTTCTGTAACAGTTTTCTGAAACGTAAAGCTCTGCATTTAATTTGCATTTAACAAAGGAAACAGCTTGATTAAAATGAATATTATTTGCATTGTGGTAACAGTGTAATTACAAACCATGTTTATGCATTATCTTAGTATTCATCAAGCCGTAAGGTACAAGACACTCCTTACTGTATACATTTCTCAACACGTGCATGGTTGGGATGGAGGTCTGAATGAAGATAATCATTGTGCCAAATACCTGTACTGAAAGTCGAAAAACGTGAAAAGGTACATAAAAGAGGTTAAACACATTATCAAAATACTGTAAAAATTCATTATCTCAGGCATTAGTGACTGTACTCAATCTAATAGTACAGTGAATTATCAGTATGTACATCCATGCAATCTCATAGTACTGTGAATTATCAGTCTTACATTCATACTGTCTGATAGTACAGTGAGTTATCAGTCTGTACATCCATGCAGTCTGATAGTACAGTGAGTTATCAGTCTGTACATCCATGCAATCTGATAGTACAGTGAATTATCAATATGTGCATCCATGCAATCTGATATTACAGTGAATTATCAATCTTACATTCATACTGTCTGATAGTACAGTGAGTTATCAGTCTGTACATCCATGCAGTCTGATAGTACAGTGAATTATCTATCTTACATTCATACTGTCTGATAGTACAGTGAATTATCAGTATGTACATCCATGCAATCTGATAGTACAGTGAATTATCAGTCTGTACATCCATGCAGTCTGATAGTACAGTGAGTTATCAGTCTGTACATCCATTCAGTCTGATAGTACAGTGAATTATCAATCTTACATTCATACTGTCTGATAGTACAGTGAGTTATCAGTCTGTACATCCATTCAGTCTGATAGTACAGTAAGTTATCAGTCTGTACATCCATTCAGTCTGATAGTACAGTGAGTTATCAGTCTGTACATCCATGCAATCTGATAGTACAGTGAATTATCAATCTTACATTCATACTGTCTGATAGTACAGTGAGTTATCAGTCTGTACATCCATGCAATCTGATAGTACAGTGAATTATCTATATATGCATCCATGCAATCTGATAGTACAGTGAATTATCAATCTTACATTCATACTGTCTGATAGTACAGTGAGTTATCAGTCTGTACATCCATGCAATCTGATAGTACAGTGAATTATCCATATATGCATCCATGCAATCTGATAGTACAGTGAATTATCAATCTTACATTCATACTGTCTGATAGTACAGTGAATTATCAATATGTACATCCATGCAGTCTGACCATGGAGTGTATTATCAATATGTACATCCATGCAGTCTGACCATGGAGTGTATTATCAATATGTACATCCATGCAGTCTGACGATAGAGTGTATTATCAATATGTACATCAATGCACACCAATAGTACAGTAAATTATAAGTCTGTACATCCATGCACTCTGAAAGCACAGGTTATTATCAATATCCATACAGTCTGACCATAGAGTGTATTATCAGTATGTACCTCAATGCAGACTGACAGTACAGATAGTTGTGTGCACTTATATTTTTTAATTGCTTAGTTTCAGTGAATTATAAATGGTCATGTTCAGATCAAAGACCTTAAATGGTATTTGTGGTCTTTGATAAGACTGAAAAGCAGACATGTCAGTTTTGGAAATAAAGGTTGGGGTTGGGGGTGCAACCATAAAGACAGTTTGTCTTCAGATTTTCTGTTATTAGTTAATTCCTTAATTGTCAAAGTGCAATATCTTGTTATTATAGGCTGGGTAAAATTAATTTCTTGTGAGTTGAGTAAATTCTCTAAACAGAAAATAAAGAGGAATTATTCAAATAATACATTTTATATCATTACATGCCTGTTGTAAAGTGAAGGTTTAAGATAATCATAGTTCGATTTTACAGTATTAAGATATGAATGTTATGAAAATTGATATTTGTGAATAAAAAATAAAACGACTACAAATTCAAGGAATCAATTTTACCCAGCCTGTTTTTTGTTGTTTATTATGAAACATGTGTTACCCATGTATGGTTTCATACCATTTGAAGTCTTTTGTAAATTCATCAATATTGTAACATTTTGCTGTAAATGTTTAATTGATTTTTTTTCTTATGTCCACGCTATACATGTAACATGTTTTATAGCAAGAAAATTCGATGTTACAAGCTGCGTGTATAATGTGTGTTTGTTATAGTCTTCAACAAATTTAAGTTTTATCTGTGAAATTACAAAATATTTATTTCAAAGCATCACTTGTTGTAATTATACTAGAATAAAGATAGTAAACCAGTTTTAAGTTGTTTGAATTGTTTTGTTTTCTTCCATTTCAAATTCTGTTGTTTTGTGAATGTATACATTTGTATTTGTACGCCTTACTGTTTTGAAAGATTGAGTTATGAGTTTAGTTAAATTCTTCTGTTAAGACCACTTTAAAGGGACATTACCCTGAAAATGATCAATAATTCTTCTGTTAAGACCACTTTAAAGGGACATACCCTGAAAATGATCAATAATTCTTCTGTTAAGATCACTATAAAGGGACATACCCTTAAAATGATCAATAATTCTTCTGTTAATACCATTTTAAAGGGACATACCCTGAAAATGATCAATAATTCTTCTGTTAAGACCACTTTAAAGGGACATACCCTGAAAATGATCAATAATGGTGCACATGTATTTTATTGGCTCAAATCTCTGTAAAGTAAAAAATAATTTATAGTTTAAATAAGAACTTGTGTTCAAAAATGAGGCCTTGAGGCATATGTCAACCAAGTAACTGTGCATTTGTAGTAAATGGCTATCCATCCAAAAAAATGGAACAACAACTATATAAAGACCAAAATTAGTACATAAATTTTACCAGTTGTATTTAAAATTTTGGAATGACACTTTGACATAGATTGATAGTTCATTTAATACCATTCACATTTTTATGATATCGAAATAAATGGAATATTCGAAATTTTAGGCGCAACTCTAAGTCTTTCAAAATCACATGACAATCAGCGATTTTAAGGAGAACCAAAAGTAAAATACTTATAACGAAAAAAAGGTCCATTATTAACGCTGATGCATTTTAAGACCAGTTTTGGCTGGTTTTATTTAGCGGAACTTTACTGTATCCGTCCGTCCGTGTGCATGTTTGCATGCTCTTGCCCATTGTCATATTAAGCGTGGGATACATCTTATTTTTTTACGAGGCCACTGAAGTTAAATGTTTGATTTTAAACTGTCTACCTCCACCCAAGAGGAGATCGTACCAGATTCCTTATCATTTCCGAAAATCGCATAGGAGAGTGTCGCACACGTCGCTTCTACTTTATTGTATGAGGTGTCTCCAAGAAAAACCTTAACTTCTCAAAAACACGACAGTTTCTTTTTCATTTTACTTCAACAAAAACACAGAGTAAATGTGTTTATTAAAGAATAAATAATTCAGCAATTACACCTTTCTTTCTTTCTTTGTGGCGGAGGGAGGGGGGGGGGGGTAGATTTTTTTGTGTGGGGAGGGGTGTGGGGGGTAGGGAAGCGGGAGGAAGGCGGGAGACAGCTGGAGTGTTTCTGAACTGTATGCATTTATTTATTATTGATATTTCGAGGGTACTACACAGTTATAATCACTGCCAGTTTTTGCCTTATGTAATTATGATGATAATGAATATAATGTCATGCTAACAGACAATGGACTGTGACTTTATTGTATTACAAAAAAAAGACAAACCCATGCCGTATGTTTTAAGTTTTAAAAATTGTCAGCCAATTATTTCGAGAGTTTTAGACTATTTTGGAAACAATATACGTGCACCGTAATATTTAAAGTTACAATGTCTAAATGTTCATATGTCATTAAAAAGTCTTAGCCTGCAGTGAGTGTTTGCCTGGATCGGTTACTAATCCTTCATGAGGTTTATATCTCTTAATTTCGTATCACATCACATCGATGAAACATTCACACGAAGCAGATGATGTCCGGCTCCTGGGTATTTATGAGAAATACTTAAAGACTGCTATACGCCTAAATCTATACCTGTTGCCACGAAATCGAAACGATAACATAGAGAATGCGACAAAATGTTAAGTCGTGCATACAATGCAGCTGAAAACAGATCTTACATACCAGGATTTCTAAAGTTTCGCGTACATGTGCCGTACAGTGCGACGTAACAGATGGAAATCAACGCACAAAAGAAACAGGAAAATTCATAGAATCAAAATAAATTGTTTTCACATATGTTGCAAAATCTTTATTCAAAGTACAGATATCTTTAGAAAACCATTTCTTGGTAAGGCCTTTCATTTGTATTGATTAACTGAAAACCCGAACAGACCTTTTTTTATACGTCATTACAAACGTGTTTTAACTGATTGAAACATATGTTTCTTGAAGACAGGCTTTCCAACGTATAAGAAGAGAAACGAATTGTGGTCTGTCAGATTCATTTTGAAAATCGCAGGGGGCGAATGTATGGACGTTTTAAGAAAATGACGGAATGCATTAGGATAACCGAACTATGTTGAAATTTTACTTGATATTGAAATTTAGAATTGATAAAAGATAAGAAAGATGTATTAGTTCATATTAATATGAATTATTATAATATCTAGCATGTTGGTTAAATACTTCAAGGTATATTTTCATAATGGAAACAAATCATTTTTTGTTTTGCAACTTATTCAAAACTTATATAGTTATACTGGTGATGTGAAAATAAACAGAGATCGAATTTTTAAGATCAATGCATTAAGAGTGACTTGGGCAAAAAGTAAGTTTCAATTAGAAAAAGCGACAGAGGTTTTTTACATGGAAAAAAAAGACTATTAAAAACAATTGAATGTTTCCTTTTAATTGTGAATATATCCAGGGATTCAGTATTCTGAATGTTTTATGTAAAGTAAAATATCTGTTTTTCTTTTGTGATGTAATTGCGATATAAATGATAAGAAATATTTATAGTTACTGCCTCTTAGACAGTACCAATGTTAAAATATTCACATTAAATTAATTGTTTGTAAAAATGTGATATTTTAAACCCACATCTAAGAGCCACAAGGGTATGAACTTCTGTTTGGCACGACTTTTTTCTTAGGTGGTTCAATATTTTACTTGTGTTGAATATGAGACAAAATAGCTCTTGTTGTGAATCATCGGGGTAGTGCTGTGTACATGAATGTACAAAAACGAACCTATGCCCTACAAAAGAGTCCGCCGCAGGAGACATGTTCCTCTGATGACGCTGCTAGTAAGTTCACACTGCAAGGGATATTTCGCGGATGAACATATATACTTAAATCGAATCCACAGATGCACATGCCTTAGACGTTCCGCAGAGCGCATGAATACTGTTGTCGGTTGACTGTGCCATAGATGGACTAGCATGGACGCTTCAGCTCTGAACGAGATGTGACTGTCACACTCGTAAAATGGGAGCGGCAACACAGATAGAAATACGTTGACTGCGGGCTTCTTTGACACCGATGCAGACAACGGGCAACATGGAATATGGTGCTGAGAACACGCAGTTTAATACAGGCAACACGGAGTATGCTGCTCAGAACGCGGAGTATGTTGCCGACAACGCGGAGTAAGATGCGGACATCACGGAGTAAGAGTCTGAACACACGGAGTAAGGTGCTTGTGGATGTCGCTGTTGACACAGGTAGAGTGTAAACATCGTCACTATATCTGTGATAACAACGATGTGCAGCCGCACGTTATCGTCGTGGGATAGGAAGCCGTGAATCGAAGTCGTTACGACATTGCAATAGATATTGAAGGTCCAAAGCAAGTATTTACATATAGCCACATGCTTTTAATTGAATAAACTTCACTTAGTTTCTTGATTATTAAATAAATCTGAAACAACTGTGTATTTTCTTCTTTTCTGAAATAAATATATATAAGCAAGAGAGACGAAGACACTGTAGAGGGTGTGAATTGTTAAAAGATGTCTTTGGTAATATATTGTTTAATTTGTACCCAATTCATTTTAGTTCGATTGTGTAGAAGCGTTTAGCTTAATCATAGACACACTCTCGAATCCATCCCTGGAACCAACCAGTACTAAGCAATGAGTGTAAAGTTTCTTGCTCAAGGAAACAACGGCTTTCCCCTGACTGGGTTTGAACCCATGCGGCTAGTAATCCTTTGACTATTAGTCCAATGCGTCACCACCCGGCCCAAATATATTGTTTAATTTGTTGTCAACTGAAGTGCAGCAAACGAAACTTGGCAGACGGAATCGAATTATGTTTTCTTCAGTTTCATTTATGATATAAGATTTACATATGGCGCTTTTTAAAATTTTATCTATTTTTCTAGGAATCAAGAAAAAAATTAATTTGTACATTATCGGGTGAGAAATAAATGTTACAAAAAGACAGGTATACCAAATAGACTAAATAAAGAGAAAAAAACAGCTCTTTTGAGATGGGTCCAATCAAGTTGGGGTTTATTTGTTATTTGTTTTTTTTTGTTTTGGCTAACAAAACAATGTTTTTCTATTCAAAATGATTAAAAAAGTCTCATAATGTATATTTGTATTATGACGTCCTTGCCACGACAGAAGCATCACGTGATATATATCTAATACACGTATTTATTCAATATCAAACCAGCTGTCGCCTTGCGCACGTGTTACATGAAACAAACGTTTTACGATAGTAGATAAGATAAAATACAAACAATACTCATAATGGCCATATTCAAGGAGTTTCTCAAGAGGTTCTAGAGAAATCGAAAATCTAACATCGATGAACGCTCGTCAAAGTGTCATTGCCCTTTACATGTATATAACATCAGAAAACGCACTCAGATAGAAAAAAAATATCAAAATTATAAGGTGTGCCCCACTTCAGTGTATGAACAGTTTCTACAGAAAATTACATCCCTCTCTCCATCCGCCACCACCACCAAAAACATCAAAAACAACAAAACAAAGACTTTGAAGTTCCATTTACCCCCCGCACCCCTCCACCAAAAAAAAGAAAGAAAGACCTTGAAGTTCCATCCAAGAACGTACTTGTGTCTACTTCATGTACAATTAGAAGATACGTGGTTGACTTCTTAGAAGCATGCGTCTAAGAAGAAATATTAACAATATTCTGAGGTTCTTACCTCAGGAGATATAATGAGTATTAATTTCAAATGTCACAGGCCTTAATGGATCTCTAGAGCAAAAATCACACATTTAAAGAAATCACCGGTTTTTTATCTGCCACCATACAAACAACAACAAAGTCTACAATAATCAAAGTATAAAAAAAACTGTATGAGTGTTGGCTACAGATATTTAATTTAGTAAACAAACATTGTGGAATATTTCGCACTCACATCACGAAGAGGGAAAGAAACTTCGATAGTGCCTTAGTTTTTTAGCCAATATACTGTTGGAAAGTCGTTCAAAAGCATTTTTATTTTATTTTCTATGACTATGAAACACTGCTCACGCATCTATTGCTGAAAAAATACAATTAGTCAAAATTTCAGGACGAGGGACCGAGATAAAATTTAACACAAAGAAGAAGCAACAAAGTAAGTGAATTTTACTGTCTGGTACATAAGTAAACCAAACTTTCATTTCTTTTCAGCAGTATTCTTTCTTAATTGCCCACTGCTCTAAATTTTACACCGCATTTTTCAATTCCTTCTACATGTATTTTCATATACTACAATTTTGCCAAAAGAAATGCTATCAAAAGTCGGAAATTATTAAATTGTCCGAAATTTCAACGGCTAAGCGCTCAACCTTGTCCGATAAGTCCTCGTTTGCCGTTGAATACTTATGATGGAATGTACCTTTCAATAAAAACGTCACATACTGAATAGAGAAGATGCAACATTGATGACATCTTAATCGGTTAGAATGTTATGGTTGGCAATAATATATTCAAACACCCATGTGATGGTTTTATTTTTTTCATATTTATATTACTTGATCGGTACATTTTTAACTATTTTATATAATTCATGTAGCTATGAGGCTTTGAATTAGCCATAATAATGGTTATCTTTTTAATTGCATCACCACTGCATCATCTGAGACGGTAATTTTACACACATGCTTATAATATGTCGACATATCTACTGAAAGCCAAATAAACAGCCAATAGTATAGTGCTGGAACAAATATTTAACAAGAACATATTATAGTATTTGTATAAATATTGTATTCACTTTACGGTTCTACACATTTAGGCACACTATAAAAAAAAAGGTTACAGTGTGGTTTTGGAGAAATAAATAGCACATATCAGATACCCAATTCCCAAATGTTACATCTTGGAGTATATTCAAAACGAAATGAATACGGTCTTCTTTCAATAAAAGTTAATGTTTTAGGATGAAAGAACGTTAAAGACAAAATGGCTTCAGCGAGGTTCGAGACCACTATTTTTACTTAAAAAGTCGCGAACTGAATATTCTTCAGGACTGAGGTGGTAGTGATGCGTAAGACATCTTCTTCCTTAACAGTTTTTTTATACTTGAAAAATTATGTTATATGACATTGCTTCTTTAAAAAAGCAAAATCAGACTCTACAGTGCACCAAAACGCAAAGCTTTAAATTTGGTAAGAGCACAGTTTCATCATGTTATCAATGTCTATTGCTGTTCTTTCAAGAACTGCCTGTCAAGACGACATTTAATATAGGTAAGCTGTCTGGTTATTTCTCTATTTCTGGGAATGTGTTTTTGAATTTGGCTGCAGTTTTACGATCAGTTATATTTATCAGAAGTTCTGTGTCTCCAAAAATGAATTCAATGTAGATGGTTCTCTCTTCGCGTGACGGATTAGGAATCTGATAATCTATTTTTCCAAGCAGCCAGCAATTTTTATCAGTGACGTATGTTGGGTTTATATCCGTAGAATAATAAACATCTATTTCTATAACTTTTTGGAATGGCTCTATGGATGTAAGTGAATCGTAAGACATGAAGCCTTCAGGAGCACGGGAACCAGCTGTAATAAATGGAGAAAACACGTCTGTGATAAAGTCAATGCCGTGTAACGTTACCTGTCGGTCTTCGGGGTGGACATCAGGGTTGAAGAGTTTAGCTTTTCGCAGACCATATGTGTAACGAATTACCCGCTGGAATATGCTTCGCGGCTGGTGCCCAAACATGACGGCGCCTTTCATTATAGCTAGTTCCGGTTCCGGTGGAACTATTATTCGCTGAATATTGGTCTTCCCTTCAAGTTCGTTTTTTAACACTTCTTGAACGACTGAAGATCCAGCCATTCCACCGACTAGTATTAATATACTACAGTCTTTTGCGTTTTTGTCAGTCAAAACATTTTTCATACTTCGTGCGATTTCGACACAGGCTGAGCGGAAGAACTCATAAAATAATGAAGGTTCAAAGTGTAATTTATTATCTGCCACTTTGACTTTGTCTCTGTACATAGACTTTGATACAAGACTGCTCATTGTTTCACCTTTATGAGTTTTACGACAAACCCTCTCTAACCCTACCGGAATACGTACAGATAGCGCTCCCTTGTACGTTGTTGTCAACATACATTTCATCGCTTCAAACTCACGTAACAGTTCCAAGAGCTCGACTTTATGCTCATCAAGGAATTCTCTGACTGCTGGTGCGCTAAGGAGTCGAACCAGGAACTGAAGGAATGCGTTATCTATATGACCAGACCCGGCCAAACACCCGCCACCTCTGTTCATTTCTTTCAGGCGCCCATCCTGTCGTTTCGTATGGAAAACAACATCTGTTGTCCCACCTAACATGCATTAAAAAGAAGTTTCATTCGAATAGTAGCTATGAACTTTGACAGTCTGTATGTAAGCCATAACGTTAAAATGCAAGAAGCTTACACTGGTACCAGAATAACAAATAAAAAACCAATGAATTTTTAGCATAATTGCGCCGTTCTTTTTGCACTCTCTAGATGTAAATAGTAGCAGTGTGTAAAGATATGTTAGCCTAGTGCCAGTTCATGTTTAAACGTGTTAGAAATAAACCAGAAAATTAAAAAATGTGCCTGAACTAATAAACAATATTTTAATCAAAGCTTCGTGCTGCATACATAGGTAACATTACTATGACTCATAATTGCACATTTCGTGACATTCCAATCTTATTCATTGATAAATCAATTCCAAAAAGTTGGTTAAAGACAAGATATGGAATACAACTTTTTTCTAAGGCTGCTTTTTCAGTTAAAGCTTTGTGCCTACTTATGGATGGCTGCAGAAGTTATTTTATTCTTTAGAAAGTAAATGTGCTATACTCGTGCATGCAGACGGCATTAATGTATAAATCTCACCTCCAATATCTGCCACTGCATAAGCTGTACCTACACTGTGTATTGGTAATTTACCAACACCTCTCATATTCTGACAGAAGACGGAGGCCACTTCCGCCTCAAGGGCCAGTTTTAGACGCTCTCCTGGTATACCAGCCTGAAATAAAGCAAATATGTATTAACAAATGTTCGATCATAGAAAGTGATAATGTTTAATGTTGCTTTCTGCGAAGGTCTGTTAGTTTAATACAGTTTGTGATTATTATCTATACAGATTATTTGAAATTTAATTTGATTCTTTCCAGCCTAGTTTGTCCACAATAATATAAAAATATCGTTTTTTTTTCTCATGCAGAAGTGTTGGTCATACCTTTAGGACAGTTAACTAATAGTTGACTACAGAGAACTCCTCCATAGTGCCAATGTTTCAAATTCACGTGCACTTAGAAACCTGTGCACGCTATGGTGTTGTTGTTGCTGCTTTTTTGATATATTGCAAATTTAGTCAAATCTTTACAAACCTGTATTGCTGCCTGCCGGATGAACTGTTTTGACACGTCATTCCAGAACGCCGGTACAGTCACCATCCATTTTATGTCCTCTGTGGCGACCTCTTTACCGCGCATGCGTAGATTATTCAGTAGGTGACCTTTCAGAAATCGTATGGATACAGCAAACACTTTTATTGCGGGGATGGGTTTTCCATTCTCATCTTTCATGTTTAACGAGGCTTTAATAGACTTTGGGAAAAGACAAAGATAAAAGATGTTGAGAAGGAGATACTTATATTTGCTTTTTTTAAGTTAAAGAAGCACGTAAATGTTTACATGTAGCACAATCAAAATCTGAAAGTCGTTTAGGGCTCTCAATTCGTAAAAATATAAACGCCGGTTGCTGAGATTCAAAAGAGGTTAACAGATGTAGGTCCACCTTCTTATTTAAAAAGAAGTTACCCAACCTAATCGTCCATCTAAGCAAAAAAAGTGTAAATTTTTAGGTTCTGAAAAAAAAAAATAAGTGGAAAGTACAAGTTGACTTTTCGTTACATTATACATGTATCGCTTTTATCCATGCAGAAATGACATACACTCGTCCATCTGTTGAAAAAAATAACAAAGTAATAGAAATTTTACAGTTTTCATCGATACCAACCTGGGAAGCAGCCAGTTTAGTTCTGAAGCGCCTGAAAAAGAAACATCTCTGATGACGTCCTTGCTGATGTAATTCTACGTAACGTCTTTCCGCTTCATACCCAAACGCTTCGAACTCTCGTTTCTCATTTAGTAACAAGTGGGTGGGGGTCTTAAAGGTAGACACATGCTTATCTACGCCAGTCCAGTGTCCGTTCAGTATAACACTGTCCATGTTTTCATCCAGCTCTTTCCTGCAACATAAAAGTCTAACTGACCTGTTGTAAGAGAATTTATTCTTTTATTTTTATAGTTTTCTTTCTTTGTTTCATTCTCTTTATCTTTCTTTGTTTTATTTTTTTTCTTTGTTTCATTCATTCATTCTTTCTTTCCCTTATCTTTTTCATAGTATATAGTTCCTTGTTGACGATGAGAAAAGGACAAATGAGGATTAATTATTTTCATATTTTTCGGCATCTTTTTTTTCTTTTCTTTTTGAAATCCAAGATTCTTGATAAATAAACTCAAGTAAATACTCCTATTTATAGATAAGTGTAGATCCTGTACATACATTTCATGTTTAATGATTTTATATTTATACTTTCTTTGTTAAATCGGAAATCATGAGATATATAGATGCATCGCCTTATCATGTTAACCATTTAACAAAATCAATATTGAATTTTTCATGTTCAGGTGCAATCTTAATATAAAATCCAAATAATTAAAGAGTGAAGTTCTTTGGTAAAGTTTTGTCTCTATCTATTTAAGTTTATTTATTGTCGATATCGACAGTATTCGCGTGAACAAGTTTCCATTGGCTTGCAACAATACTTTTTTACAAGTATAATGAAATCAAACTCCACGCAACGGTTACTCCCCTTTCAGTGTAGTTACTGAAACTCGGCGTGGAATTTGTATAAGAAATAAATTGAATATTTACCTGATTCCATAGGCGTATCCAGAATAAGAAGTTCCTATATCAATTGCCACTACCATTGAGAAAGCAGAATCATCTATTGTTGTCACCGAGGCACGTGACCTCGAGCTTCCCGCTACGCTCATTGCGATATTTCACCCTTGTTCCCCAAACTTTCGTATATTTTTTGTTCAGTCTATCCCTGTTCCACTGAAATAAACCTTACAGTGTACTTCTTGAATCAAAGAAAATCAGAAATTTTGACATTTTTGTCATCTAATTGCATTGTATTTCATGACTGCAGTTAATAGCTCTTTCAAAATCCAGACAAATTTGCCTTATCTAAAATCCGGAACGTTAGATGTTCCTTTTAAAACCAAAGTTAGAACTCACACAACATGATTTTGATAGACTTCTGTAATTCAAACTTACCTTTACTTTTTGTTTACTTGCAGGCAGGCTTACAGTATCGTTTTCTTTTTTAATTCACCCTGACATTATGGTCCAGCTTGTTGCTTTTGTTTTAATGGCTTCAAAATTTATATCGTAATTTACGTTCCTGATCAAAGTTTAGCATTCCCCAACAGAGCGACCGCACCAGAATCTTGTAAAATGTCAACATGCAGTTCAACATGCTTTTACAGAAGCACTTAAGTCTCCATATGTCTCTACAGATCAACACAGCACTATAGGTAAAGTCATGGGTTCATTCTTTCAATACACAATTCAGACATATTACTGTCCCATCGAGTCAGGTTATCTAAGATTAACGGATTAAAAGTATTAATACTATTGATCTGATGTGACTGTTTTTAAAAACCTTGAGGATTAATATTAAATCAAAATCCTTTCGGTAAAAGTGAAACCGTGTTAATGAAACAAAGTATTTCATGATTTTTGCGAAGCAAATGGCCATTGTCTAGACCCAGTCAGTGTCAATTGTCAAGTTGCATTTTAGGAAATATTTTTCTAGGCTTTATTTAACCAAAATTTCAGCAGTTATAAGGTAAAATACTAGTAACCATTTAGCGTTACACGAGTATAAAACATGTATCACCTAAAGGGCAATACTTCTGCTGTATGCAATAGAAACTTTATGGTATTCACGCCAGCTTGACAAATGGGCCGCTACGTCCTGCCCTGTCTGACTCAGACACTGGTACAAGATAGATATTTTGACCAAAGACTTATTACTGGGCTATGTACAAGCGCCAGCAACCAGTCTGTAACAGTCTGTCTGTTCGTCTCTCTGTCCGAAAGTTCGTCCGTCAACATTTTTGTTGTACTTGATGGATTTGGCACCAACAAAAAAACACCACATTAAGTGTCGTGGGAAAGAACTTGGTCGAATTTTTTAGAGTCAAGTTAAGAGAGAAAGAGCTTTCCTCGCGCTGTATAAATCATTACAGCTAATGACACTCGGTATAACGTATCATTTAATTAACTCTAATTGAATAGCTTATTGGAAAGGTCATCCTGGGAGAGGTCATTGGAGAAGTCATCATTGGAGACGTCCTCAGACCTCTCCACATCTTTAGGGATAGTTACAGGCAGCATCCATTTTTGCGTATCGAACTGCGGTTAAAACTCAAGATATGAAGCCTATATCTTTAGAACCAGTCTCCAATAATCTTTGTGCTGCTTAAAAATACGAATTCAGGAAAACGAAACATTATTATTAAATGCTGTCAAATTTTCGTCTAATTTACCTGTTTAACCTTTGCAATCTACACACCTGGAGCAAACTATTCAGGAGCGGATCAGTCCAGTGGTAACGCACTTGACTGGTTATCCAGGGGTCGCGCATGTTGAGTACACATAGAACAAGGGGTGTCTCTTGAAAGGGGTGCTTTCTGTATCTTGCATCACCCACACAGCCTGAAGTAATTAACCTCTGCAGTGGGCGTCAGTCATATTGGCAAGCGATACCGACAATAAATAAACTCAAATAGATATGGCAAACTATTCCAAATAACTTGTAGACATGACATGACGACTTGAATTATTGCCGTGTTTTCATTCGTGAGACGGACAAAATAACTGATACACTGAATAAGGCAGAAAATAAGACAATTTTTAGAGCACTTTCAAAGTTTGAGAAGCTTACGGTCATACACCATTTTTTTAGGCAAGGGAGACAATCAGTATTAGTTTTAATATCACATGATCTTTTAATTGTCTCTCCTTAATTTTAACATGTTAAAACATATACATGTATTAACTTTTCAAATACTCAAGTACAAGAGAAGAAACTACAAAGAAACTACAGCAGATTTCGGCATTGATGACTTTTTATAGGCTAAGAAAATTATTTTCCTTTGTCTTATGACACAAGCTGAATTAATATCGATTATTGTTTTCCTCGACTGAACATAATAAAAGTAAATGTGGTAGTAACTAAATCTGAATTTGTAAATCAATGCATAGGGGAAAATGTGTTATTTTGATAGTTCTGATGAAATAAGGAGGAAAAATACCGCTCCCACTTAAACTTGACATATCAATTCTTACGTAATTGTATCCACGTCAAAAGTACATACCTTAACAAGATACTCGACAACTTTTCATTTGTTTGGAAAGCCGATTTCTTAAATTTTCGAGAAAATCATGCTAAAGAGCAAGTAGGCGGGGCCTAAGTTTTCTACATCAACAACTAGCTCGTTACTCATCTCTGTGATTTCCTGCCGATTTTTTAGGCCAAAGCAAACAAAAACAATCGTATAATGATCCGTTATCTAGGGACAACTCACAACACTTGACTTCGAACGTTCGATCCCATGTATCGGTCCTTAACTAATATACTGAGCACAAAACCACAGTGGTTTATCAGTAGCCTTTCTTCAATATCCTCGATTCCAAAATGACCACCTCTTCTAGTGTGTTGCTTACATAGCGTAGGGTTTGACGATACTGTCAACAATGTGAAATAAATCAATGCAGATGCTTGTTTTTTTTCTTTATAACGGACCTAGCTTTTGACATAGGGTGGTCGACGGATACATCAGTTTATTTTTACAAAAGTGATTGTTAGGAAAAGCCCCCGCCCCTCTCTCTCTCTCTCTCTCTCTCTCTCTCTCTTTCTCTCTCTCTCTCTCTAGCTCTCCTGAAAGATGTAAAATGATTTGTTTAAAGATAATGTCAGTGTTAGTGATGTTAAAACTTTTTTCATAGTCTGATAAAGTAGCTAAGAATGTAAACTATATTTGTTTTGTTGTTGTTGTTGCTGTTGTTAAGTTTCCATGATTTGATTAAAAAAGAGAGAAGAAAGGTAATGTCAGTCTTAATGATGTTAACACTTTTTATAGTCTGATAAATTTGCTAAGAATGTCAACTACATTTGTGGTGTTGTTGTTGTTGTTGCTTCTGTTGTTGTTGTTGTTAAGATTCCATATCTTTTCTTCGTACCTTGTTTAGGAAGAACATTTATTTCACCAAAACGTCAAATAATTTCCTAACAACTACTCAACGCCCGCCAAAATCAGAATTTTTGACAGGGAGATGGGGGCTTAATTTATTCTACAGCAGACGACATAAAAATGGCCCGTAAATCAAACAAAATATTTTTTGTCTTCATATTGTGGGCTTTGAAAAAAGCTCATGCTGCGTGAATTTTGAGAAAAAACATCAACCACGCCGTAAGGTAGGACTGTTATATGAAATATAAGACTTACTGTAAGGATAATACGGAGCCCCTAAAGTGACATTATACACATTTTTTCTCGTGTCACATTTATTTTATTTCATTTCAAATCTTAATTTGTTTAAACAAAATGAAATAAATGTGACAACAAAACATAAGTGTGAATAATGTCATTTTAGGGGTTCCGTACAATAACAAGACAGCAACGTTTCAAACGGGCGGCTAATCCTATTAAAACGCGTTGTTCCTGTTTCCAAGATATATTTGTCATACCAACCCCTGGATGCACCAGTTCTTGATACCCTGTAGTGTGTGCTGGCTTTCACTCGTTTGCCGGAAACACCTAGCGTTATACAGCTGCCTATAATTGGCTTCTGCACTGTTTTGGTGTGGGTGTACAAACTGTATATGGAAGGATTCAGTAATTCACATACAGTGATACAAATCACCAGACTTCACGGGTTCATTATTTGGATTCACCAGGCTTGGTGTCGTTATATTGGCTGAAAGAATTCATAATTCAAGGTTATTCACATTGCTAACTACGTGATGTCTGAGTCGTTTTTAGTGACTAAGATGTGTTGTAGACTCAGATTACAGCAATTAAGAGTGAGTAAGAGTGAGTAATACATATTTCAAGGACCTTAGGAAGATAGTTATTGAATCGACAAAATTAGAGGAGGTCATTAGTGCAGGTCAACGACATTGCGTTTTTTTATATAAAAACAATGATTTTTTTCTTGAAGAAGAACGTAAATTTATCTGCTAGAGAATTTATCCTTGTTTTCTTAGGTCGTGTAAATTTCTTTTCTAAAATAATGAGTGCGCAGATTTAGCCCTTATGTTTACAGTTGCTTGTTCAATTTTGTGACAACCATCGAATCAACTCGGTGGTCCGTAGACTACTGCTTCTAAAATATACAGCTGTATAACTTTATCAAATGTCTTTTTTACGCTATTCAAGTGATTTGTCTTTTATTAGTTACGTAACGGAAGCTAACATTCTAATCATATGACGCACTTGTTCAGTGATTTCAAGACATGTCTATACTAAAACTGCAATAACTAAATCAAAATACGAGCGAACACCTTTAGCACCTTTCACTATTTTAAATCAAGTTGTCGATTACCTGCTAAGTTGACAGTGCAGGGTTTGTTGAAAAAATGTAAAAAATCATAACAATGATAATTTCTCCAGATATCTTCACATAGACAGAGCTTTTTTTTTTTTACTAAATGTGTAAAAATACGGCGACGAAAATTATTTATGTTGTTATTTTCTTGTTTTTTTTTTTTAAGAAATCAGAGACAGTCAACGAACATATGCGCCTTAATCAGCTTGAGAACTGTCTTAAACCTTTCGAACTATGCGAAGTACTGACCAAACTGATGACTATTGCAAACTCATTCTAAAACTTTGAAAACCTTTCACTTCAAGCTGATTAAAGAATTGATTGTATGGTAATTAACTATTATACGCATTGGACTGGACACTGGAGGCTGATCAGCTTAAGTAATGTATTGCAAACGCATTAACAAAAATACGTCGATCTGAGTACTTGTTGCCGACCAGCTTTTAAAAGAACTGTAGGCCAAACTTCTAACCAGATATGTAGGGCCGATCAGCTTGAAGACTTTTTCAAAGTCTTTCTAACTCACACTAAAAACTTCGAACCAGATATGTAGGGCCGATCAGCTTGAAGACTTTGTCAAAGTCTCTCTAACTCACACTAAAAACTTCGAACCAGATATGTAGTGCCGATCACCTTGAAGATTTTGTCAAAGTCTCTCTAACTCACACTAAAAACTTCGAACCAGATATGTAGGGCCGATCAGCTTGGAGATTTTGTCAAAGTCTCTCTAACTCACACTAAAAATTTCGAACCAGATATGTAGGGTCGATCACCTTGAAGACTTTGTCAAAGTCTCTCTAACTCATACTAAAAACTTCGAACCAGATATGTAGGGCCGATCACCTTGAATACTTTGTCAAAGTCTCTCTAACTCATACTAAAAACTTCGAACCAGATATTTAGGGTCGATCACCTTGAAGATTTTGTCAAAGTCTCTCTAACTCATACTAAAAACTTCGAACCAGATATGCAGGGTCGATCACCTTGAAGACTGTCAAAGTCTCTCTAACTCACACTAAAATTTTCGAACCTAGTATTTCAGACAAATCAGCATGAGGATTGTGGGGCATACACAGTACATATATATAAAACAATAGTTTTGAACTCAATCCTAGATTTGTTGATTTATTCGAAAAAGCGGCAGCAATAGTAGTAGTACCAGTTGTAGTTATAGTAATAGAAGGATTGTTATCATCCCCCCCCACACACACACACACGTTCAGTGATGAGATGATCTTTCAAATATTTGATTATCATTTCTAAACACTGAAATTATTGAATCAAAGTATTAAATTTATTATATCTGCATTTATTTTGTTTCTTTTAGAAATATTAAATCTTGTTTCGTCTGTATCTAACACACGCGAAGGATTGTTTTAGAAATAAGACTTTTAAGTCTTAAGGCAGACAAAACTGTCAAGTATTTGATTATAACATCTGTAAAAGAGAAATGTTTAGTTTATTCCTTTTCTAAACCTAAAACTAGTCATTAAAACAGAATAACCACACCAAACTGGACATCGATCAATGCAGTCAATCAGTGGAAATTAAAACAAAGATAATCTTTAATTCATTCTAAGGCTTCTGATTGGTCACTTGGAGACTTTTCCTGTAAAAGCGTGGTCAATATAATTCGTCTCATATTCTACTTATCTTTCAACACCGGAAAGTAATACTTTGATTTGAACGAAGTTTTCTTGTCAGTCACATACAGTACGAGTTCTGTATCTCCTAGCACAAAGTCAATGTACACAGTTCTTGCCTCTTCAGACGGTATTGGGATTTGATACTCGACTTTTCCCAAAGATTCGCAGCCTTCGTCTGTCACGAAGTTGTGTGAGAGCGAATTTGACTGGTATACATCAATTTCAATTTTCCTCTGCATTGGTTCTGTTGTTGTAAGCGCCTGATGAGAGATGAATCCGACAGGTACCCGTGTGCCGACTGTGAGGAATGGGGAAAATATGTCCAGGACGTATTCTATACCATTTAATACAGATCTCCGTTCAGGTGGGTGCATTTCTGGGTTGTACAGTCTCGCAATACGTAGGGCCTGAGTGTGTCTGTTAACCCTACATGTGACTGTGCCAGGATTATGTCCGAACATAACCGCACCCTTCAAAACTGCTACGTCAGCGTCTGGCGGAACAACGATTTGTTTGATTTGACTTTTGCCGACAAGTTCTTGATGCATGATTTCTTGCACGACTTCTGAATCGGCAAACGCACCGGTAAGGACTAAGACAGACACGTCTTTAGCAGTTCTGAGACTTGTTAATGAATGATTGATTAGTTTTGCCATCTCGACCGTTATTGCTCTGAAGAATTCGTTGCTTACAACGGCGTCTATCCTGAGTCTTTGACCGACAAGTTTAACTCTACCTTTATACACTGAACGGAAAATCACATTTGCTAAATTATCATTGTACTGTTGTTTCTGACATAATAGCTGAATACATGCCGGTACTTTGAGTTCAATATAACTTGACGTTCTAGGCGTGACATTCCGCTTTTGTTGCTCAAATTCGTGCATCATGGTAAGAAATTCCTTCCTGTATCTATTAACGAATTCTTCTGTTATTTTATCGCCTAGCAATTTGTGAAGGAATTGTACAAAAATGTTGTCCACGGATCCCCCGCCAAGTTTTGCTCCAACACCTCTGCTGACTTCTCGTATACCGTCTCGTCTTTTCTCGTGTACAACGATATCTGTTAATCCACCTAGAAAATATAATTACGAATGCTGCATGTTAGAATAGTCAGTTGATCTACTAAAATATTGTTCGAAAGTTTCAGCTATAGTTTTTAGATTTTAGCGAAATGTTATTGTCTTAAGTTGTTTTCCAACCAAACGGGAAACGGAATTCATAAAATGTAAAATTACAGAGGGTGTTTATCTTGTTTTCATTATGATCTGCCATATAAAGTTTGACGCCAAATTGTATTTGTGAATGAATTCTTAGTTATTTTTTATTGTCTTGTCATTTTAAAGTTACTTTATCCACAAATGAATTTATAGCTACTCTGTAATTGTGAATATCTTTAGCAAGGATTCTTTAATATAATGAGAGTTCCAAGTGAGTTTCTGAGCTTATATTACAACTGTTAGAAAGCATTGAACATATCAGTTGAACAATGCATCGTGCACGTTAAAAGGCCTTACCTCCTATGTCTGCCAGAGCATATTTTGTGCCAGATTTTTGGAAAGGCAGTTTATCGTTGGCGAACATATTGGAAGGCATATTCTGGCAAAATATGGACGCTGCTTCCGGCTCTAGACCAAGCTTGAGCATTGTTTCTGGAATGCCTGCCTGAAATATGAAATACGGGCACCTTGACATAAACCGAAACTCTTTGTCTGTCATTCTAGATACACGATCAAGTCGCTTCGCTAAACAAGTGTTTTCATTTGTGAAGAAGACATTTTGACAAACAAACAGCTCATTTACAAACCTCAGTAACAGCTGAGAAATTTGCTATGTACTTTTGAAACAAGGTTTTAATTACAGTAACAAATTTAGAGAAGATACAGAAAGTATGTTAAATGGTAAAATATAAGATTATAGACATGGTTCAGCATTTCTCTTTAAAAACGAAATTGAAACAAAGAAGACCTCACCATTTTACCTGAGGCTAAGCTTTGATCGATTCAACCATAACATTTATGTTAACATGAAATAAAGCAAAACAAACCAAAACAGCTGCTTTGCGCATAAACTGCTTTGCTGCCTCTGACGAAAACGCCGGAACTGTGACCACCCACCGGATGTCCTCTGTTGAGGCATCTTTTCCGCGCAGACACAGATCATTCAATAACTGGCTTTTGAGAAAACGTAGCGCAAGTGAAAATACCCGAATTGCTGAAAATGCTTTGCCGTTCTCGTCTGTTATCAGAGAATTGCAGCGGAGGTCCTGAAAGAATAGTTAAACAATGTTTCAGGGTTATTGAGTATAAGCATTCGAATGGGGAGAAACCTGAGTCCTGCATTTTCCTTCAGTTACAAATAAGTATAAAGAGAGGTCCCAAAAAAGTTTTTAGTCAACATTTTCAGGCAAAAAAATCATTATTTTTTTGACTGGATTAAAGAAAAATGTAAAATCATACCTGTATACCATGCAATTTTGGCTTGAATCTACGAAAATAGAAATATTTGTTCTGTCTTCCCTCTCCTACAAGTTCTAAATATAGCTTCTCTGCATCATATCCATACGCCTCGAACTCTTTTTTATCGTTCAACAACAGACAGGAAGGAGTTCGTAGACTGTTCAGCGTCTTCTCTGTATGCAACCATGCTGGATTCATCACTTGAAATACAAGAAGTTGCTGGTTATTGGTTATTGACATCTAAATGCATAACGAATGTACCAACACATGAAAATTGAATTCTTCATAATGGCTCATTCAGTTTGCTTGCATCTCATTTGATCGCAAAAATTAGAGAAAGCAGACGATCGGAAAGTAAGATGGCCAGAGTACAAAACTGGTCAATAAAATGTGATATATTTAAACACTTGTAGATGTAATGTTATAAGATGAAATAGCACGAGTATACTTTAAAATGCAAAGTCGACTTAGATTTGATATTTGTGTTATAAAAAGTAATATTACCAATATCTTTAGCTATCGACTTTCCTTCTTTATGCGGAGAATATGCATAGCCGGAGAACGAGGTGCCTATCTCTAATGCCGCTATGTACGTGAAGTTATCTTCATCGTGTAGGAACATTGACGCTCTACGCTCAGACATGTTGATAGATGTGTTCTGCCTCTCCATCTGTGGCTTTTTCAGATCTAATAAAGGCAATGTGGTCTTACCACGCTCAAACTTTGGCTAAAGAAAATAAAATGTCACATATTTGAGTGCCCTTTGTTTTATCTTGGGCTAAATGTCTGCACTTACTTTTGCTTTGACTACACATTTCAGCTCTCTTTTTTTATTTTGACCCTAATTTTAGTGTCCCTTTTGTGTCCCTTATTTTTATTTTATGAACATATTTAATACCCTTTTATTTTATTTTGAAAACTTATTTCAAACCACATTTTACCACTGTATTCTACTCGTTTCGTGTATGTTTTTCTTATATGTTATTGTCTGATGTCACGGCTTTTACGTCAACGGCAACGTCATGCCTTTGTACAATTGTGAAGTATGATTGTTTGTTCGTTTTTTTGTTTGTATTTTTATTCATTAATTTTCAGCAATACAGTACTGAGGATCAGTCAAAAAACAAGGTTAGCTGCAAAAAAGGTCAATTTAATTTTACGGCACATTTGTTACAAAGATCGTTTTTCACTAGTTCATCGTTTTTCAAATCAACACAATACGACAAGCGTCTACAAATACATAACGGCTTCATCTGGAAAAAAGCGCCACCTTTACGATAACTAAAAAGTGAAAAAAATGTATTTACCCTTTTAGGCATTTTTATTGTTATTTACAGTCCCCACAATTTTTTTGTTTAAAATTTCGTTATATTCGAAATCACTTTGCTTTATCTGACATAGTTACAGTTACTCCAAAATTAATCAAAGGGTGTTTAGTTTAAGCCTTGGATTAGTATTAAATAGCACGACCTTATAAAAGATTTAAACATTAAAAGGTTAATACAAATAAATATGTTATTAAATTCCGAAATGAAATTAAGGACACAATATTTTTAGTAAAAGTAATTAAACTTTCGGTCTTATATGCGTAATCGTCCATGCATGCACAATAGGTTTTGTGATTGGTCAGACTTCGGGCAGCATGTAAATGGTCATCTCTTTTCTTTGACGGAATGTTGTACAAAGAAAATTTAAAATAAAACAAGCATTACACTTGACATTCCTTAATTTATACATCTGTTGAAGTTTTAAAAAGTACTGTATGCACAAAGCACTTTTGATAAGCCGTTAGATTTACAATCTTGAGAGTATCACATTTTGATATATGGTTATCACTAGGGGTCAAGATCACTCACAGGACCTGTTCTTCTTAGAAGAATCTTATTAACGTTCTGAACGTCAACAGAAACGTTGCTGTATTTTGAATACTGCGTTCAGACACTTTCCTTATCATTTCTAGTCCTGAGTCATATAAACTGATGCGATAACTTTCAAAAATGCATCACTCTAATGTTCTGTCTGTCGATGATTCAATCTGATTAGAATCATATCCTAAACACCGCTATACCGTAGGGAGATCAGGAACTTCAGTCAGATTGTCGATGATTTAGAGCATCGGTGGTTTAGAGTCTCTGTGGTTTGCTTAAGGTATCGGTGATTTAGAGTATCGGTGGTTTAGTGTATCGGTGGTTTAGAGTCTCTGTGGTTTGGTTAAGGTATCGGTGAGTTAGAGTATCGGTGGTTTAGAGTCTCTGTGGTTTGCTTAAGGTATCGGTGATTTAGAGTATCGTTGGTTTAGTGTATCGGTGGTTTAGAGCATCGGTGGTTAAGAGTATCGGTGGTTTAGTGTATCGGTGGTTTAGTGTATCGGTGGTTAAGAGCATCGGTTGGTTTAGAGTATCGGTGGTTTAGAGTATTGCTGGTTTTGAGTATCAATCGTTTAATGTATCGCTAGTTCACTTCCTGAACCTTAAAACCCTTTAACAAGAAACAAGAAACAATGAGATAATAAGATCATCAACTGTTGTGCAGAATTTACAAAAAATACAATTTCACATGTGTTCTTTTCTTCTGTTAAACCTCTGACAAGAAGAACATTTTCTTTAAATGATATGTTTATTGGCCTTCTGGGTTTAACGAAAATGGTTGACACTGTTTATTACTTAAGCAAACGTTCTATTTTTTTTAATAATTTGGTAAGTTGTAAAGTTAATCTAGTAGGAAAAATGCGATTACAAGAACTATCTTCGTTAACTCAAGAATTTAAAAAGAAAGAATAAAACCACAAATTTCAAGCAAGTAACAAGAATTTAATAATCAACATCTTGTAATGTTATCAATATACATCATTTTGTTCATTTTGTGTAATATCTTTGACAAATATATCAGCGAAAAGGTATATAACAAACGAAAATGATTCTAAAGTATGAAGACTTATCCGTGAACACTGGAAATATTCTTCAAACTCAACATATACATAAAAAACATATTAAAACATATCAATTTAACAAATAATAATATATTTAACATAACGTGGTGGGTCTCTTATACATATTTCATTGTTTAAGCTCAATATTCACAATATAGTTACAAGGCTTTCAAGTTAACGGGCTAAGTATGATTGATTATTTAGAATGAAATATAAAATGTGAATAAACCCTTTTTTCTATGTAAGGTCTTTCGTTGTAAGGATAAATAATCGGCTTTTTATACAGAAATAGGTAAAAATAAAATAGATAAACCATAAACAAATGAAATGCATATCAAATAAAGTAAAGCTAACGAACCCAACTTCAAAATAACGTTACAAACTAGTGACGTTTTACCTTTTTCGTTCGAATTAACCGGAAGTACATCAGTAAAATAAAATGATTTTTGTTAATCGTGACGTTAAGAAATCATAACACATTTTTAACAAGGGTGTTTTTCAATACACTTTCAGTTGTCGTAATCGTTCAAGTATAAACAGTTATTTTTATAACATATTGGCATTATTTGGAAAATAAAATAATGCAAACACATTGGATATCTTTGGCAAAACTAGCAAAAACAACAACAACAACAAAAAATATAATTCACACAGTTAAAATATCAAACTTAAAAAACAGAGTGATATTTTAATACGTTTCAGTTAATTCTGCCACAATAAAGCTATGCATTGTTTTGCTTGTGAAAATTGTCAGAACATATATCAAGGCCCTATAAGTTGTGATTATATGCATTGAAAATATAGTTATGATACATTCATCGTAAGCAATGTAAACATAAACATCATAAGTTAATTGTGATCTTAAATCCGTTTCCTTTTTGTGGCTCAAAGCATTATTTAGTGAACAATGTCATTTCAAACACAAGATGGACAAATGACATCCATCAGTTTCCACTATATAAAACTACGTCTCACGTTGAC